>JAVJIF010029640.1:0-73915 GCA_038442645.1 Agave tequilana | reverse complement strand
TTTTTATTCCATACTTGCTTCTTCGCGCTTGATGGTTTAACATTCTCTTTTTAATGATTTCTCAAGAAAGGGCTTAAGATTTAAACGAAACCATCTTATTTGTTTTATTTAGGCATTCAAAAAAACTAAAAGTTTTTTGCTTATGATAAAATGATGTACTCAAATGTTCTTGAGATAAGTATAATTGAGTAGAAAATTAGTGAGCCCATATCTTCTTTTATTATAAAAAACAACAAATCACTTTTAAAGCTTTTTAAATCACCTTTTCCAAGCCTTCTCCAAATTTACAAATTTTCTTTTAATCATTTCCCTTCTCTCCATTCTCTTTTCAACTAAAAAACTAGCACCATTCTTAGCTTTCTAAACAAAATACCGAAAAGCTTTCATCGCATTCCTTCTCGTGGACACGACCCGTTAGCCCAAAGCTACACGGTAAATCCTTACTCTTTCATTCTTTTAACCAGGATGTGGCCACTTGGCCAAATCATGCCGCGGATCCGCGGCCGAAGCTGCGGATCCGTGTCTTGTTGGTGGAGATAAGGGGAGCGTTTGCTCCCCTTATCTCCTCACTCCTTTCCCTCTAGGTTTTTGCTTATAAAAGGCAGGGTTTTGTACTGAAAAATGATCAAATATTAGGATTAGAATTTTTGTTTATTCTTTAAGGTTTAGGCTCTTTGTTAGATAGTATAAAAGTTATAACTTTGTTTTGTAATTTGTAGTTCAGATCAAATACCAGTGAAAGAGAGGAATTGAGTGATTGTAATCCGAAGATTGAAGTGACATCAATAAAAGGATCAAGCTTTCTCTTCTACCACTTTAATTCACGGTATGTCTTGCTTTACTTACAAGTATTGTTTTTCATCTTTCATGAGTAGCTAATTTTATTTTCTGGGCTCACTAATTACTCTCTTCTGTCACCTCTCTCTTGATTGATTTTCATGAAAGCAACACTTTTGAATCAGAAAAACATCTTAGTTAAACTTCGTTCTTGAAAGCACATGGGGATGTCTTTGCTTTAAACTTGGACTTTCAATACACAAATCTTTTTAAACTATTTTTATTCCAGCTTGCTTCTTCGCGCTTGATGGTTTAACATTCTCTTTTAATGATTTGTAAAGAAAGGGCTTAAGGTTTAAACGAAACCATCTTATTTGTTTACTTGGGTATTAAAAGAAACTAAAGGTTTTTACTTAAGATAAAAATGATGCACCCAAATGTTCTTGAGATAAGTACATAGTTGAGTAGAAAATTAGTGAGCCCATATCTTCTTCTTATATTAAATACAACAAATCACTTTTCAAAGCTTTTTAAATCACCTTTTCCAAAGCCTTCTCCAAATTTGCAATTTTTTTCATTTCCCTTTCTCCATTCTCTTTTCAACTAAAAAACTAGCACCATTCTTAGCTTTCTAAACAAAACACCAAAAAGCTTTTATCGCATTCCTCCTTCTAGACACGACCCGTTAGCCCAAAGCTATACGGTAAATCCTTGCTCTTTCATTCTTTTAACCAAATTTTGGCGCCGTTTCCGGGAGGGAACGGGTGTAATTATTTTCTAACAAGTTTGGTATCTTTTTCAGGGAAGTCAAGATTCAAATTTAGCATTCAAGCTTTGCAGGAGAAGACTTACTATTCTGTGCCCCTACTCTCAAAAATAGGAAACAGAATTTCAAGAAATGCGTTGCAAAAGTTGAAATTTTGTTGGACTACTAAAAACTTTTTTTTTTGCAGGACATATTGCTTGCAAAAATAAAATTTTTGTGTGTTATCATTCTTACTATATCTGATATTCACAATTCCTGTTTTAATCCAACAATAATCTGAGTGATTGTTAATTGCTTAAAAAACGTTTAGACTTGCATTCTAGGCATTTGTCTAATTACGTTTATTTTACAATTACTGTTGAAGATAGCTGGAGACAAGGTACGTATGCATAGCATATAGTTTAGGAAATATTCTTGGGTGATATTTGCTTTTGAATGCTACTTTTCTATCTTGCACACTTTGCACAATCAATTCTAAGGGCAAAACCTAAATCAAGATAAGGTGGGGAAAGCCATTACCCTTCCTTAGCCCACAACCATCTCCAAGCACGCATAACCTAAGCCTAAGTAAAATCTGATAGACGTTGGCTTTAAGGACATCTCGAACTCACTAGGAGATTATCCTAAGGGGGAAGGTGTTAGAATTTGACTCCTGCCAAGTCAGTGTCTAGGAAAGGGATTGAGGAGCAAAACCCCGAAGGCTGGTGGTTTGGCTTAATTAGGCCCATCGCTTTTGAGCGGATACCTCCCACCAATCTTGCCCTGACTAGGCTGATTAGCTTGTGGTCAAAGTCTTTATTATACCTCCTGTGGACAATCAACCAGTTAGGAGTTGTCTAGGTCAAGGTTACCTTAGACTAGGCTTGATTGTTTTCTCTTCTTGACTATTGGTGAACTTGTTTGTGATTGTGTTTGTGTACGCAAGTGTGGTCAAGAGACCCTAATTCATTTAGGTTAACTAGAAACACATCACCACCCAAGTTCCAACCAAGACCAGATTTGTTATGGCTCAACCGACATCTTTGCAGGATAGGTTCTATCCTATTAGAACATTACTTTCATCCTGCATCCAACTTCCATCGGTTGGTGAACACAACTTTGAGCTTAAGCCTCAGTTCATCAACACACTCCCTAAGTTCTATGGCTTAGAGTCTGAAGATGCTTATTTCTTCATAAGAGAATTTGAGGAAGTATGCTCATTGATGAAAATCTCACACCTTGTATATGATGCTATTAGGTTGAGATTTGTCCCATTTGCTCTAAGGACTTAGCCAAAAAATGGCTCTACAGCTTAGCGGCCGGCTTTATCACATCCTGGGATGGTTTTCATTAAGGTTTTCTTGAAGAAATTCTATCCAATTCATAAGACCGCTCTCATTAGGAAAAATATCATGCAATTCAAGTAAGAATCTAGTGAACCATTTTGGAGGTACTTTGAACGCTTCAAAAACCTTCTTGTCCAATGTCCTCATCATGGAATAGAGAAATGGCGACAATGTCAAATTCTTTATAACGGTTTAGACTACTCAACCAAGACCCTTTTGGAAAGCATGTGCCAAGGGGATTCTTGCAGAAGGATGAGCATGAAGGATGGGATTTATATGAGAATCTAGCTGAAAAGACCATCCAGTGGGAACCTACTAGTGAAAGCTCTAGGAATCCAAACTCCATCTCTTCAAAAGGAGGTCTCCATTCAATTGAATCCATAACTAACGAGGCTAAGTTAGCTAACCTAGCGAAAAGACTGAAAGTTTTAGAAACTAAGGAATCAAGTCCAGTCAATCAAGTCGCCCAAACCAATTTCCAACTCCGGGTTGTACTTACTGTCAGGCCATGAATCATGTGTTTGAGGAGTGTCCAGTGTTTCAAGCTCAACAATACTTTTCTGAACCGATGAATGCGGCCTTTTCAAGGCCGAACAATGATCCTTACGCTCCCACATACAATCCTGGCTGGAGAAATCACCCAAATTTCTCATGGAGCCAACAAAATAATGACCAACCACGGTCAAACCATGCAAGTCACTCTGTAATTCCAATAATTCTTTCAATCATTAACCCAACTTTCTAAATTACCCTCACAATTCTCCAACAATTTTTCAAATTATCAACAAAATTTTTCCAACCAAGCTCCACCATCTTCCTTCCAGAATCCTCAACTTGAAAGGAGAATGAATGATTTTGAGAGAAATATGGAAAGGTACATGAAAAACTAAGATTTCCTCATGTAAACAATACAGTGACTAGAGGCTCAAATGAGCCAGTTAGCCAATCCACAACATGAGAGGCAAAAAGGTACCTTACCCAGTTAACCAATTATGAATCCTAAGAATTCACAACAAGCTCATTTGGTTGAGGATCAATCATTGAATCAATGTAATGTTGTTCATACATTGAGGCCGAGAAAGAAAGTTGATAACCAAGTGTCAGCACCACCCAATCCCAGTCAGCACAATCATACTCCAGCATCCACCTCATCTAGTCCTAATCCTTCCAAATCTGACGAATTTGAAACAGCTAAGTCAACCAGTCAGGTGTACAAGCCTATAGTACCATTTCCTAATAGGCTAAAGAACAACAAGCAGAATCCACACATGGATAAAATAATTGAGATCTTCAACCAAGTGAAGATAAATGTGCCACTCTTTGATGCCATCCAATAAGTCCCATCCTATGCAAATTTCTTAAGGACATGTGCACCAAGAAGAGAAAGACTAATGTACCTAAGAAAGTCTTCTTAGCCACTAACATTAGTGAGCTACTGTCGGGTCCGATCCCTGTCAAGTACAAGGATCCGGGTTGTCCCACCATTGCTTGCACTATAGGACAAGCCGAGATTAGTCACGCACTTCTTGACTTGGGAGGAGCGAGTATCAACATGCTTCCATTCTCAGTTTATCAACAACTCAGATTGGGCAATCTTAGTTCAACTCGAGTCACTATCCAACTGGCTGACCGTTCTGTGAAAGTTGCAAAGGGGAAATTAATGATGTCCTTATCTGGGTCAGGGAGTTTATCTACCTAGTTGATTTCATAGTTCTTGAGATACAACCTGTGTCCAATCCTAGGCTCAAACTCCTGTTATCCTATGGCGCCCATTCCTTACTACTGCTAATGCTATTATCAATTATAGGAATGGGTCTATGAGATTAACCTTTGGGGACATGACTAGAGAAGTCAATGTCTTCAACTTAGAAAAATAACCTCGTAAGATAAGAGACCAAACATTTGAGGTAAACTTGGTTGAAAATAATTGTGATGAAGAAAGTAAAGTCATAGAGAATGAGTTGCTATTTCTTAATGAATTATTTAAGAATGAATGCGATTATCTTAATGAGAAGGCATATGTCAGAGATCCTAATTTTAGAATACCCTTTAAAAAAGGAAAATTTGATCTGAATATCTCACTTTCGATGAGCCAACCAATAATATATCGCATGAGATATAAATTCAAGAACCTCCGATTGACATACCATTTGAAAACCTCTTCGAAGAAGAACTCATGTGTTTGGATGAACCAACTAGGGATCTTTAGTTAATTACACATCTTCAGGGAAAAGTGTTGACCTAAGCTTTGAGGAGATATATGGAACTGAGTTAGATTTCTAGGCATTCAAAGTGAGGAAGTTCTAACTGAGAAGTGTGGTGGTGATGAATTTTTGAATAATGAATGTAGAAATATGAGGAAGAAAAACCTAAAGAAGGTGAGACTGGAGAGGAAGAGATCTAAAATGACAAAAAATTGGCCTCCCCACTATGCCCTATAAAGATTACCCATTGGAATGATGGGAAGAGAGCTAGAGGGATGAGACCGAAAAGGATCTAGGTGTGGGAGAAACTTGATGTTGTACATATTTTTGTATAATATATGCACCTCTTTTACATTTCATTTCATGCATCTATACGTTTCTTTCATACATTGGGGACAATGCATGAGATAAATGTGGGGAGGGCTCTAACATGACTAGTATAACCAAAAAAAGAGAAAAAAAGGAAAAAAGATAACAAAAGAAAAAAAGAAAACAAAGAAATATATATATATATAAAAACTTTTGAAAGGTAAGAACAATATTTTGATATATTTTTTGTAAGAAATTAAGTCAATTTTAAGGAATAGAAAAATCATAATTAGGATTTCTTACACTTGGTCAAAATAAGATGACTCGTTTGATTTTGAGGGTTAGGAAGAAAATTTGTAAAAGTAATTTAGTCTTGATCTTTACCTTGTCAAATATGCACACTTTATACACTTACACTCTAAGGGTTCAAAAACAAAGACTCTTATGCCTTATGAAAAAAAAGAAAAAAAAGAAAAAAAAACTATTATGTTATAAAAAATAAACAAATCTAATTATTGATTAGCTAGGTGCTTTGGCCTAAGCAAGCCTTGGTATTTATGTAAAAGATAATTAGATAAGTTTGAAAAAAATATATATATAAATCCCTGATTAAGTTGGGTATTTGTGCGTCATGAAGTATAAGTATTCACGTCTAAAAGGGGTACATTTTATAAATAAAAACCTGGTTTCGTGGCCTTGTCTGCTCGAATGTTTAAGTCCTTAGGGGTGTTTTCTCATGTGGTGCCCTAAAATTGTCCGGTTTGGGTGTCACCGACTAAAGGCTCATTACATGGGCAGATTAGAAAGCCTAATGGAATTGAGGAATAAATATCACTAAAATAAATATAAATAAGACATAGGAGTTAATGTTAAAGAACCCTTAGTCAAACTTCACAGTCACGATGGTGCACATGACTCACGGTAAAGTAATAGACTAGATGAGAAATACAATTTGACTCCTTATTTGATTGATGACATGTTTTTGAATAGAGACTAAGTTTAGGAATGAAAATTTTGATATTCCTATAACTTAAAGATTACTTAAACTCTCACAAAATATACTTCAAATATTTTCTCTTTTCAAAATGCTTTTCGAAAATACTAACTTTTTTCTCTTTCATTATGGATTTTGTGGGTGCAATCCACTAAAAACCCTCACGAGACAAAACTAGTCCTCTAGGAGTAACCTAGAGGTTTAACGGCTTGTTGCACATGCTAAGTGCAATCGAGTGACCTGCAAAAGTGGTTTAATAATTGATTATGATTAGTTTTGATATTTTGCTCGAGGGCAAGCAAAAGATAAGTGTGGGGGTGTGATCGGTCACATATATTGCATACATATTGTCACATTACCATGCTTGTTATCTAAATAAATCATGTTAATAGTCTTATTTTTTTTATAAAATGCAGGCCCATTGCTAAAGGATAGGCCAGAGAACGAGCCCAAAAGCCCATTTAATTCAGAATAAATTCAAAATCAGAGAATCAGGGCAGATCTTGGCAAATCAGAGAGGTTGAAAATCGGTTGAAATGAATCTTCCCAAATCAAGCGGTTGAAGCCAACAATCAAAGATCGTTTCGTCAAATCCAGGAGCTGCAACAGTGAATCCAGCAAGACAAAAGGGAGCACAAGTCCACGTCAACCGTCGCTCCACTAGGATGTAGCCACTTGGCCACATCCTGGCTGCGGATCCGCAGCCCAAGCCGCGGATCCGCGGCTTGTTGGTGGAGATAAGGGGAGCGTTTTCTCCCTTATCTCCTCACTCCTTTCCCTCTAGGTTTTGCCTATAAAAGGCAAGGTTTTGTACTAAAAAATGAGCGAAGACTAGGATTAGAATTTTTGTCTATTTTTAAGGTTTTGGCTCTTTGTTAGATAGTATAGAAGTTGTAACTTTATTTTGTAATTTGTAGTTCAGATCAAATACCAGTGAGAGAGAGGAATTGAATGATTGTAATCCGAAGATTGAAGTGACATCAATAAAAGGATCAAGCTTTCTCTTCTACCACTCAAATCACGGTATGTCTTACTTTACTTACAAGTATTATTTTTCATCTTCCATGAGTACCTAATTTCCTTTTCTGGGCTCACTAATTACTCTCTTCTATCACGTCTCTCTTGATTGATTTTCATGAAAGTAACACTTTTTGAATCAGAAAAACATCTTAGTTAAACTTCGTTCTTGAAAGCACATGAGGATGTCTTTACTTTAAAATTTGGACTTTCAATGCACAAATCTTTTTAAACTATTTTTATTCCATACTTGCTTCTTCGCGCTTGATGGTTTAACATTCTCTTTTTAATGATTTGTAAAGAAAGGGCTTAAGATTTAAACGAAACCATCTTATTTGTTTTACTTAGGCATTAAAAGAAACTAAAGGTTTTTGCTTATGATAAAAATGATGCACCCAAATGTTCTTGAGATAAGTACATAGTTGAGTAGAAAATTAGTGAGCCCATATCTTCTTCTTATATTAAAAATAACAAATCACTTTTCAAAGCTTTTTAAATCACCTTTTCCAAAGCCTTCTCCAAATCTGCAATTTTTCTTTTAATCATTTCCCTTCTCTTCATTCTCTTTTCAACTAAAAAACCTAGCACCATTCTTAGCTTTCTAAACAAAACACTAAAAAGCTTTCATCGCATTCCTTCTCGTGGACACGACCCGTTAGCCCAAAGCTACACGGTAAATCCTTGCTCTTTCATTCTTTTAACCAGCATCACTTCCGAGCACTTGGCAACCCCGGACCCCTTCCTCAGCATCACCCTTCCTCCCTTGCGCAGGCCAAGCACAACGTCTTGGCCAGACCTGGCGCACAGCACCTCCTTACCCACATCCCTCGTCCTCCAGTGTGAGCAATTCATGGTCGAGCCTCTCCTCTGTTGGTAAGCTCCGCGAGCCCTCTGGAAGCCCGCATCCTCTCCAGTGAGCCGTTAATGGCCTTCACGTCATCCGTGGCCTCCCCTTCATCGGCGAGTACCCACAGCGTGAGTCCCTGGTTGCTCCCCCTCTTTATGCATGAGCTACTTCTCATTGGTAATCCTCTCTCCCTCTTTCATTAATTGATTAATGTGTGTGTATTTATTAATTTTGTATGTGCATGGTGTTTAATATGTGAGTGTGTATTAATAAATATGTATGCATGTGTTTTATTATGTTAGTGTGTGTATGTGTGTGTGTGTGGTGTGTGTGTGTGTGTGTGTGTGTTTGTGTTAGTGCTTAGATGTGTGCGTGAGTGTACATGAGTGGATTTTAATGTGAGTGTATATTTATATAGGTATGTATATAGGGGTATGCATGTATATGCGTGTGTATATTATATATATGAGTATGTATGTATTTATATTTGTAGGTGTGTGTTGTGTATGTATATATATAAATGTACCTATGTGTATGAGTGTATGTTTGAATGAATTCATATGTTTGGTTGCATGTTACAGTGATTCGGACTCGCTCCTGCGATCCGAACTCGGTAACGGGAGATTTCGGATTTGTGCCATTATAGACCTGATACACGGGCGATTTGAAGACCGATCCATGGAATGATCTGGAGATTCGTAACGGTTAGTGTAGTGAAGACCAGACGATGATTCAGTTCCAAAACCGCATTATTTCATGCGAGTATTTGCTTTTGCCTTATTTTCTTATTTACCATTATCAATATGTATTGTGTTTTACTTTTATCTTTTCATGTGACTATTTGATGTATTTTACCAGTGTGACTACCTGTATCACTTCATGAGGCATCAGTTAGTGTTCATCTTATTTATCTAGTTAATCTGAGCATTTATTGACGTCATTTCATGTGCTAGTAGTTATCATTGTTGGTCTAGGCCTAGTAACGATATATCTTAGACAGTGACTCGTTCCGATCTATTGACTAACTGGCCGAGTTCACATTTGAGCATCAGATGTATATGGACCTTGTAATT
This sequence comes from Agave tequilana, assembly GCA_038442645.1. Classification (NCBI taxonomy): domain Eukaryota; kingdom Viridiplantae; phylum Streptophyta; class Magnoliopsida; order Asparagales; family Asparagaceae; genus Agave; species Agave tequilana. The sequence goes on along the minus strand of JAVJIF010029640.1, from coordinate 64,603 downwards.
TGATATTGGGATATTAGACTTTTACCATTTCATGTGTAGATGATTCCCACTTCAGATTCAGAACTAGTCGTGGTGGATCTTAGATAGTAACTGGATTGATCTTGAGTTGGATTGGTTAGTGATTATAGTAAAGGTTTATATTTTATGTAAACTGTTTATTAGATATTTAATTGGTGATTATTTTGATGTGAACTCATTTGGATATTGAGGACAAATTAGACATGATGTTAGCTTATTAAGATAATAGATTACTTATGTTTGGATTGATATATGGTTTTATTTAGAGTTACAGTTGATCTGAGATATATATTCCTTTCATTGGATCTTGATTAGTATTTAGATATGATTAATTATTTTGGATTATTGGTTGTAAGGATCTTTAGATTCTATTTGCTGATTAGTTTATTATAGTATTGATGATATCTTGTTGATGTTGAGTGTGAGATGTATATATTTTCAGATTTCATGTTATTTGAGGATATTCTCTCTTTAGATATGACTGCGGTATTGTGAATCTAGTTGATTCGAGGATGATCAGTAGACTGTATTTATGATCTTGGTTAATTCAATTAATAGAGATTGAGTTCTATGATAGTGATCTAGTTGATATCAGTAATCTTGTACATCAGAGTTTATAGGGATTGTCAGATATCAATTTCAGTTATCAGAGATTAGTGACATAGTTATGATTAGTGATCTCATTGGCATCAATGATCTTGTATTTTCAGAGTTATCAGATATCAGTATCAGTTACCAGTTGTTAGTGACACCATTATGTTAGTGACTATATCTCCAGTATTCAGATGTCAGTTATTAGTTATCAGTTATCCAGTTCTCAGATACTAGTTGTCAGTTGTCAGATTATCAGCTATTACTGTCATCAGCAGTTGTTGGAGATATCAGTTACTATTACATATTAAATCACATTGATTGCTTATTAATAAGAGATATCATAACCCGAGGAAAAGGGGGTAATTGCCTGATAATGCTTGTCATGTATTTTGGAAGGACTTATTATGGTATACCGAGTTGTGGGTTCCACCATGAGAAACCAAGGTAGTACTGGCTACCTATTCAGTTGTCAGTTGACGGGTCTATGCCTGGATTATGGCGCCACACTAGTTGTCTTTTTGTTTGGGGCTGTAGTCTTCAGTCATTATAGCCTTGCGGCTTGTCCGGTTCAGAGCCAGAGGTGTTGGACCGTGGTATCGGGCATGCACAATCCCTTCAAAACACATGCACTACATTGGCAGGCAGTTACAACAATGACAACTTTGTTTCATATATAGGAAATAGCTGTGGTATGAGATACAGTTAAGTACCACATTAGTTCGGTTAATAATAACCAACCAGACTAGTGACATATGCTAGGTTACACATCTTGATATCAGTTGTTTTCTTTACAGTGATATGAATATCAGACCTTACTTACAGTTCTCTATCTTATTCATATTACCTGCTTCTTATATTCTATTCATGTCAGTTCCATTTAGTATTTATATAATAGTGTTGTAGCCTGATTACACTGTTTATATGCACGAGCACCTTCTCTTTTAAATACACACTCATTGGGCTGCTTTTGGCAATCCTGGATTTGCACGTTCAGATTGGATACTTTGTATCTATTGTTCAGGTGTTGGATGGACCATACATGTTGAAAGGAGCTGAAGTCTCTCTCTACCTGATACCGTATTCATATCCCTCTTGCCTCCCTTTATTCCTGCGATTATTCTTTGATTTATGTATATCAGACTTAGCTTCTATTCCATTTCTATATTCATTGATATCATGTGTAGACATCCATATATGTTATTGCAGTGATTATGATTTATTATGATTGTTTTTTATAGCTTGTTCGGGGTTACTTAAGACTTAGCGCGTATACGTGAGGTATTTTCCTTACATATATGCATCGTCGACTCGCATCGCGTCTTCACTTCAGCGTGTTTTGGGAAGTGGGGCGTGTGATCGTGGAAAAATCGCGTACGAAAAGTGTATGTTTTGAAATCAATAGTTAAAAGTGTGTGCTTTGGCTTCCTCGATACTTCCGTTATAGCATAGAGGCTAAACGGGATGAATCCATAGGGACGGGAAGCGATAGAAGCTTTAACAGTATGTTCACGTGTGTGTTAAAAGTTCTTCAATGTTTGAAGAATCAAAAGAAAAGAAATCAAAGAATGAAAAGAGAAGTACGGTGAAAACACGAAGAAGTGAGAAACATAGAAGAATGGTATTTGTGATTTTGTTTGTATATCTGTAGCAAAGTAAAAAGGATAAAGAAAACTCATGGCTACTATCTACTAATGGCTCCTCTAATATGTTAACCTCTTAGTGATAGTTAACTCACATGTATTCTTGGCCATCACTAGTCCTAGGTTCAAGAGCGTTTCAAAGCATGACCCATACGATAACTTTCACACCCAAACTCAACAAAACAAGTGCAAGTTACACTTAAACCATCAAAAGTAAACAAGAGTAAGCAAGGAATAAAGTAATGTTAGCTTGTTAGAGAGTTGGGATGTTGAAGTGTTAGAATCCATCATCATGAGCCATCAATGGCTCTTGCAAGAGCAAGGCCAAGTAGAGGCTATTAGATTCATGTGGATTATCAAGTAAGAAGTTAGCAAATTAGTAGTTAATAGTTAGTTGCCATGAGAGAAAATTAGCTTAATATGTAAAAGGAGTTAAAGAGAAGAAAACAAAGAGAGATAAAGAGAGAACCTTTCATAGCTTGTCACCTTCTATTACAAGCACTCTTACTTTCCAACCATATATCACTCTCCCTCCTATTACAAGATCTATAAGAAATGAAAAATACAAAGGAGGAAGAAAAGAACAACTACCTAACTACTTAAAAAGAAGAAACTACTCTAAAACAACACTACAACTAAAGAAAAACTCCTCAAAACTTCCCCTCCTTATGCTCTGGAAATCTCAGAGTATTTATAGGCAAACTGGGGCACCAGGATATAGGTACGAAGTCGCACGTCAAATCTTGGCGCGTAGACACCAGAGCTGCGAAAACGCGACTATGGCCGCGTTTCGTGGCCATAGCATGGCCGCGTGCGTGGCGCCGCCTGCCACGCGCTGTCATGTCGCCCCCTGTCAGTTGTACTTGCTGGTTTTCAGATTTGGGCCCCTGGTTTTGACGAACCGCCCTCCAAGGTCAATGACTATATATGTAGGCTTTTAATCAACAATTAAATGATGATTTTGAGTCTTCTTCTTCATTCCATGCCATAAACCTAGAAACATGCAAGAGAGGTGTTATTAACAGAATTTAATATTAAATAAATATGAAGATGTAGTATGAAATATGCAATTTTAGAGACTAATCACACTCCCACACTTATCTTTTTCTCATCGAGCAAAACAAAAAACTAACTAAGAAGATTATTATACCACTTTTACAGGTGACGCGATTGCACTGTGTATGTGCAACAAGCCGTTAAACCTCTAGGTTTCTCTTAGAGGAAGAGTTTTATCTCCTGAGGGTTTTCAGCAGATTACACCCACAAAATTCATAACAAAAGAAATCAAATGTCATTATTTTTGAAAACTCATTTTGAAATAGAGAAAAGTGCTGAAGTATTTTTTACGAAAATATAAGTGATCCAAGGTCATAGACTAACCAGAAATTATTCTTTCTTAAACTAAGTCGAAATGCAAAATCATGTTATAAATTAAATATAAGAATTTAAAATCGAATTAATTCTTTGATCTTTCATAAAACTCTTAGAACATATGCACTTTGTGAACGGTAAAGATTTTTGGGATATCCACTTTAACTTTCATGCCATTTATTTATATTATTTATTTTTTCTCTTTTTTTTTTTCTTCCTTTAGTTTTCTTAGGCTTTCTTATTTAACCGGGTAGTGAGCCTTTAGCCGGTGACTCCCAAACTAGAAGTTTTAGGGCATCAGATGAGAAAACATCACTCGGACTTAAGGACTCGAGTAAAGAAAGCCATAAAACTAAAGGGGAATATTTTTTTTGTCCACCATTTTAGGTCTGAATAATCATGCTTCCTTAGGCATAATTACCCAACTTCAATAAGTGCTTTTATAATCATTTTATATATTTTTATAGCATTTTTTAATAATATTTTCAGTATTTTTTTCAATCTCAAAAATTATGTAAGTGTGAAGTGCATAAATCTAAGGCAAAAAATTCAAGATCAAATTATCTTTTCAATCTTACTTTCTTATCCTTAAATATAACAAAGATCTATTATTTTGACTTGATTTTAAAATTCATAATTTTAGGTCTTCCTGATTCCTGAGATAATCTCAATTTTCTTAAAAATAAATCAAAACTAATTCTCTTATTTCAAAAAATTTTGTAAAAAGAAAAGAAAAGAGTTTTATATAAAAGGAAATTTTAAAAAGTTTCTAAAAATAAGTGTAAAAGAAAGAAATATAAAACTAACTATGTTAGTAAATCTTCCTCCACACTTATCTCATGCATTATCCTCAATGCATCGTGAATGTGTATATACATGAAATAAATGGGAAGAGAAAAAAAATTACCTCATGGTGGTGGCTCCGGTGGTGGTCTGATTGGGCTAAGCATTGCTACCCAATCAAAAAATCGCGGATCTTGTAGAAACCCATCAGTGTCCTCTCTAATACGACCCAGTAAAAGAATGATTGAGTGAATGGTCTTATTTAAAAATTATCCCCATCTAATTTTCAATTTTAAAAATAATTACTAAGTCATTTTCTTCAACATCCTTCTCCAACAATGAAGTGTGATTTTGGGAGATGATTGATTTGGACTCAAATGGAGCAGGAACAAAAATTGATACCGACTCGGGAATTTGATTAAGATCAAGTCGAGATTCAATAATGAGAGTCAAAATTGGTTCAAAAATAGGGTTCAAACCAAAGAATTGATGTTTACACACTTTCCCCATCAATGAAGTGTGATCAGAAGATATTGGTGATTAATTTTATGGTGTAATGGTACATGATTCAATATTGTCTCCGAAATAGAGAAAAAATCTGGTAAATATACTAGAATCATTATTGAGCCAAAAAGTAAAATAGAATTACCAACTGGAGGTTCAGGATCACTTTCATGTTCAATTTCAATTTTAGGAAATGGATAACTTGCCAAAATGTCAATATGATTTTCAAACCTTAGAGTTTGATCAAGTGTCAATGGGTCTACTGAAATTGAATCTTGGCTTCCAAAATAGCATGATTCTTAGGTCCAATCAGTAGAGTTAGGGATATAAGGATTGGTCAAAGGTTGGCAAGAAAGACTTTCCTCGCTCTCATTGATCAAATCGCTCATTATTGAGTATAACCTACTGATAGGCCGGGTAAAAGAATTTTGAGTCTTAATCATATCTTCCATACTTTTTGCAAATGGTTCTTCTTGAAAAGGTGAGTATGGAAGTTGATTTTGAAAATTGTGATGAAATTGTGAGTTCATCAGATTTTGCAATTGCTGCTCGGACTCACGTAAGGGTTCCATACTCAAGTCCAGTATTGATGGTTGTTCATTTTGAATCGGTGAGACAGAAAAAGATGAGTAGGACTCTTGAAAATTTGGTAGAGATGATGAGTCCAACATATTTAAAATTGCTGCAATGTTTCACAAAAGACTTCCAAACGCTTTTCTAGCTCAGTTCTTCTTCAATTGGATGTTTTAGAAAAAGAGTATATGGAGTTTGATTTGGGAAGGATTGTGAATTGAGAAAATTTCAAATTTATTGTTGGGACTCAAGCATGGCTTCCATACTCCTTTCTAGATTGGATTTTTCTTCGATTGGTGGAACAGGAAAAGGAGTTTATGAATCAAAATCGGGGAATGAATATTTTGAAAATTGTGGACAAGGTGGTTGAAAATTTGACTCAGGGGAGTTGAATCCCCATTGAATCTGTGAAGAGTTGAAATTATTTTGAAAATTATAGTTATAAGATTGGGGATATGGGTCATATTGAGTTAGATAATCCCAATCCGGAATATATGGCTGGTTATGTTATACATAGTTGGGTCGGAGTTATCTGAGTCAAATGAGGTAGGGGTGAAAAATGGATTCATATTATAATTGAAAGAATTATTGTTGTTAAAATTTATTTCACAATATACAAAATAGAAAACAAAGAAACAAACAAAGAAAAAGAAAAAGAAAAAGAAAAAGAAAACAAGCCTATGCTACGGTTGACTTAGACCTAGATGACTCCTAACTGGTTAGACTGTTCACGGGGGGTACATTGTCAGAATCTGACCACGAGTTAATCAACCAGGTAGGGAAAATATCAGTGGGAGGTATCCGTGCCGGAGCAACGGGCCTAATTATGCCAAACCACTGTTCCTTGAGGTTTTACCTCTCAATCCCCATCCTTAAACACCGATTTGACAAGAGTCAAACTCTAATAATTTCCCCCTTAGGTCAATCTCCTAAATGAGTCCGAGATATCCCTAGGGGACAACGTCTAGCAATTTTTATTAAGGTTTGGGTTGTGTGAGTGGGGAGGTAATTTTTGGGCTAAGGAAGGTAATGACTTCCCCACATTATGTTGTATTAGGTTTTGCCCTTAAGTTCAATTCGTGCAAGTGTGCAATATAAAGAAGATTGAACACACAAAGAGAGTAAATCACTCACCTGTTTGTCCTAACTATATACTATGCAATATGTACACCTTCGTAAAGATCACAACAACAGAAGAATAAAATACAGTATATTGGACTGAAAATTGACACGTGCCTAGGTGTAAATGTCTATACCGTTTTAAAACATCCAATTTCAGTATATTTGTTCTTAAAATTATTGCAGTGCACAGGTAATATAAACAAAAACTAGCAGCAGAATATAAGAATATACAAGAATTTACCCAACCAAATAAAAGCAAATGTGGACTTCTGCAATGCTAAAACTTTAACCTGCACACCAAAAAAACAAAGAAGAAAAGTTAACAAAACCGTGAAATCAAACCGTTCCCATCCCCGGCAACGGCGCCAAAATTTGATCGTGGCAAAAACTGCGCACGAAAAGTGTATGTTTTGAAATCAATAGTTAAAAGTGTGTGCTTTGGCTTCCTTGATACTTCCGTTATAGCATAGAGGCTAAACGGATCGAATCTACAGGGATGAGAAGCGATAGAAGCTTTATCGGTATGTTCACGTGTGTGTTAAAAGTTCTTCAATGTTTGAAAGAATAAAAAAAAGAAAACAAAGAATGAAAAAAAAGTACGGTGAAAACACGAAGAGGTGAGAAATATAGAAGAATGGTATTTGTGATTTTGTTTGTATATCTATAGCAAAGTAAAAAGGATAAAGAAAACCCATGGCTACTAACTACTAATAGCTCCACTAATATGCTAACCTCTTAATGATAGTTACCTCACATTTATCCTTGGCCATCACTAGTTCTTGGTTCAAGAGCGTTTCAAAGCGTGACCCATACGATAACTTTCACACCCAAACTCAACAAAACAAGTGCAAGTTACACTTAAACCATCAAAACTAAACAAGAGTAAGCATAAAATAAAGTAATGTTAGCTTGTTAGAGAATTAGGATGTTAGAATGTTAGAGTCCATCATCATGAGCCATCAATGGCTCTTGCATGAGCAAGGCCAAGTAGAGGCTATTAGATTCATGTGAATTATCAAGTAAGAAGTTAGCAAGTTAGTGGTTAATAGTTAGTTTCCATGAGAGAAAATTAGTTAAACATGTAAAAAGAGATAGAGAGAAGAAAACAAAGAGAGGTAAAGAGAGAACCTTTCATAGCTTGTCACCTTCTATTACAAGCACTCTTACTTTCCAACCAAGTACCACTTTCTCTCCTATTATAAGATCTATAAGAAATGAAAAATACAAAGGAGGAAGAAGAAGAACAACTAACCTAAACTATCCTAAAAAGAAGAAACTACTCTAAAACTACACTTCAACTAAAGAAAAACTCCTTAAAACCCCCTCCTTATGCTCTAGAAATCCCAGTATATTTATAGGCAAACTGGGACACAAGGGTGCAAGTACGAAGCCACACGTCAAATCTTGATGCGTGGCTCCACACCAGAGCTGCGAAAACGCGGCTCCGCAGCCATAGCATGGCCGAGCGCGCGGCGCCGCCTGCCATGTGCTGTCATGTCGCCCCCTGTCAGTTGTACTTGCTGGTTTCCAGATTTGGGCCCTTGGTTTTGACGAAACCGCCCTCCAAGATTAATGGCTATATTTGTAGGCCTTTAATCACCAATTAAATGATGATTTTAGGTCTTCTTCTTCATTCCATGCCATGGACCTAGAAACATGCGAGAGAGGTGTTATTAACAGAATTTAATATTAAATAAATGTGAAGATGTGGTATGAAATATGCAATTTTAGAGACTAATCAGCGTGACAATATAATTTTATTTTCTTTATTTTCTTTTAACTTCTTAATTTAAAGAAGACTTTAAAAAATCAACACAATCTTCTTTATGTTGGCCCAAAGTCCCATCACCCTAGTTTTGATTATAACTAACTTATGTAGTTATAGTACTAATGATCTTATTGTGTTTAAGTTTCAATTATTAATCAAGGTCTTAGTTAATGTTTAGCTTCACTAAAAACCTCAAAGTCAAGTTTGGAGCTTACACATGGTGATTCAAGAGCTCAAGCTTATAGAATATATATAGTACTCAAGAGGAGTCTAGCTCAGAGAATCAAGTTTAGATCAAGTCTAGTTGGAGAAGAAGTTTTAAAAGAAAACTTGAGTTTAGAGTTTTTGAGTTTAGATATCTTGTAAAAAATAGATAAGTTTTGATTGCTTAAGCTTACACACACACAAAAAAAAAAAGTTTGGTTTCGATTTAACCAGTTTACGTTTCATATTTTTGGTTTCATCAAAAATAAGTTCATATCATTTTGTTTGTGTATGCATACACTATTGAGCTTCAAATATGTTTGAACAACTTGTTTCTATATTTATGGAGTTTTGAAAAAACAAGTTTTCATCTAAATGTTTGGTTTTTGGAAACTACGATTTTAGTTTCTAGATTAAATTTCTATATCTCAAAAATAGGTTCACATGTTTGTAATATGTGTTGATTTTTGATCACACATATTTGTTCTTCATTATATTTACATAAACTTATTTTCGTGGAATTAATGTAATTAAATTGGATTTCAAAATTTCATTTTAAATCTCAATATTTTATTTTTAAGCTGAGCTGGTCATCTCACGATCGGCTGACACCAGAGCTTATTTACTCTGTCAGTCGACCAATGTGCACAGAACGTGCACAGATCAATTATATTGGGGCTCGGTCGACCGACCAGTCGACCGACAACAGAGATTGGCTGACCGTCCAACCCTTCATTGCTCTCGGGATTCCTCGGTCGACTGACCAGTCGATCAGAAAACACCAACGGTCAAAAATTTGACTATTGGCAATCGACTGGCGGTCAAGCGACAGGGCCATCTGGCCTATGTTTGGATCTCGTCAGCTAGTTTTCCTAAGCCTATATATAAGGGTTTTGGGAGAGTTTTTCTTCAAGATTTTACAAGAGTTTTAATCCGAGTTTTCTAGTGTTATATTGCCCATTATCTAAAGAGTTTTAAACAAGTTTTTAAGTCTCAAATCTATGTCATGTCAACTGTTTTGAAGTTTTAGAAAATCAAAGAAAACAAGTTTTGAGAAATTCATGTTGTTCTTCCAATTTCTATATCTTTCAAGAAGTTTTCTGAAGTGTTTTCTTTTGCGCTACATTTCCAAAATCTTTGTTTTTCTCATAAGCTTGATTCATTGCAAAATTTATCCTCTAGGATGTTATATTGTGAGAGGTGTTACTTGTGATCACCAAGTATTGTAACAACTCTTTTGCTTTGTACTTTCGCTTTATGCCTTCTCTCTTGTGTAGAGGTGATTGCTTTGTGCATAGGCTTTGTGCCTTGACTTTGTGTCTCCTCTTATGTAGAAGATTGAATTTGTATTCTTTGTGGAGTCTTTAGTGGAGATAGCAGAAATCCTTCTGGGTGAAGGCAGGGACGTAGGGCTTGGTGTCGAACCTCGAAACATATCCTTGTATTTGCATTTAGCTATCTCTCTCAACTCTACTCTCTTTATATCTCGCATTGCTATTATTGTTCATCAATACATGCTTGATATTGTGCTTACACTTGTATCAGTCCAAGAGAGCTATTGAAGCATCTCAACTCTTAAAAAAGAGGGATCTTGAGGAGAAGTTCTAGAGCCCCTCATTAGGAATTCAGCTTCACTCTCTGAAAATCTATTATGGTAGTATAAAAGTTTAATTCCGCATTATTGAACATTAGAGTAGCATTACACCTATTCACTCTCCTCTAGATGTACTTTCAATTGGTATCAGAGCTAGTGCTCCGGATATTCGGTTTAATAATCTAGTGATCCTATATTTGCTAATCACATATTTGCTTTACACATTCATATTTGCTTCTTAAACTCGTGAATTATCTTGCTCCACCTATGTTTGATGTTTCTAATATTGACATGTAGAAATTTAAAATGAGTTCTTATCTTAAAGTCTTAGGATTACATGTTTATCTTTCCACCACTAAGAAATCATATATTAAAAATAGCATATACTTAAAGGCTAATGCACAAACCATGATTGTACTAAAGCAAACACTTAGTAATACTCATCTTTCTATGATTTCTCATTACGATTATGCTTTTATAGTGTGGAACACATTGATCTCTCTTGAAGGATAAGATTCAAATAATTTGGAAAGAGAATCAAGTGAAAATGATTCCAACCAAGCTTGCACCATGGTCCAAGGAAATGACTCCCTTTAGGTAAACTCGAAAATCGAACTTGATGATTGTGTAAGTGTGTTTAATGATAATGTTAGTATGTCTAGAAAGGATTCACACATGTTGAATGATGAGCTTGCTATATTTTATAAGGATTTACTTGCAAAATATAAATTATTGAAAATAAGAGTTTAAAATTAAAAAAGAAAATGAATTTTTATCTTCAAACTTGATCTTGTTTTAAATTAGAAAGAAAAGTTTTACACAAAAATAAATCTTTGAAAAGCCATGTTGAGTTGATTTCAAAGAAAGAGATTTTGCTTTAAATGAAAAATATTCTTTAAAAGTCAAACTTGATTTTTTCAAAAGAAAATGAAACTTTCAAAAAGAAAATTGTTTTGATTTCAAAAGAAAAGGATTCTTTGAAAAACACTTTGCTTCAAAAATAAAAAATTTCTATTCCAAAGAAAATATTTTTGTTTCTAATATTATTTCTACTCCTATTAATAAAAATGAGATTTATGATTTAAAGAGAAGATTTGATTGTTTGGGCTCATCCGTGAGCCAATGTGTTTTTAGTCATAGTAAATTGTGAAAATACACCTAGAGGGGGTGAATAGGTGTACAAGCTGATTGAATGATAATGATGCAAAATTAAAAACTATTTATACAAATTAAAGCTATTAAGCTAAACACACAAAGTATAACACAAGAGTGTAGTCAAATTCCCGGTGAAAGGCTTTAGACTATCTTCTCAAGATTCCTCTAGATTAAGAGTTGAGGTGCCACTATGACTCTCTTGGTGGAATACAAGTGTGAGCAAACAATTCCAAGCATATATTCAATTAAGTACAAAATATATCAAGCATAAGAGATGTGATCAATAAGCATAAGCAAGATGTAAAGCCCAAGTGAGAGAGAGAGAGAGCAATCACAAACATGGGAGAATTGTTTCGAGATTCGAGCACCCTTGCTCTACGTCCTTGCCTTTAACACTATGAAGGATTTCCACTAGAATCGATCCCACTGGATCGCTCGGTGCCGCAACACCTACAACGAGTTCACGCTAGAACTTTTGGACCCGCAAGTCCCTCACTTGTTCCCGCAAGAACAACACACGCAAGCACACTAGCTTGCTGAGGATGCACCTCTTACAACTCCTTCAACCACACGTCGGAACACTTGGTGATCACTTCTCCTGATCACCATAAAACACTCTTCACCGAGGCCACAACCTCTACAACTCCTTACAATACAAGGATGTAAACTTGTGGTCACTTCTCTTGATCACAAAAATAACTCTCACAACAAAGCTCCTATAGGATAGAAATGATAATGGAAAGCTCATGTATGCGTGAGAAAAGTTAGGATAGAGTTGTGGTAAAAAAACTCAAGAAATCACTTATGAAAACACTCTTGAAAACTCTCCTTTTGATATGAAAGTATTAGCCCTAAAATAAGTGAAGAAAACCTCTGAAAGAGATGGGAAAAACTAGCTTGAAAACCCACTCAAAATCTTGTGTAAAAAAGCCCAAAACAGCCACATATAAATAGGCTTCAAAATATAGCTGTTGACAGCCAACTCAGTAGCAGATACTACTGTCCGTCGATCGGCCAACGGTCATATTTTTGACTGTTGCAGCCTGCCGATCGACTGCCCGGTCGACAGTGCCTGGGCTTTGACCTATCGGTCGACCGCTCGGTCGACCGACGCTTGATCCAGAGAGCACAGCTCTCTGGACGGTCGATCGGCGTCTTAGCGGTCGATCGCCCGGTCGACCGGCCCTCAAGCCAATATGGCTATGCACATTCTGTGCACATCGGTCTACCGGCAGAAGACCAGGGGTCTGACATTTTTGGCATTAAAAACTTGGTCTTTTTAACTTCAGTAAAATCCCATAAAATCACATAAAATCTACAAAAATAAGCTCATTAAATACAAATATGTGTGATCAAAATTCAACACATATTACAAATATTTTGAACTCTTTTTGTGATATTGAAATTTTGCCTTAAACAAAAATCCGTATTATCCAAAAATAATCTTTAATTTGGAAAATGATTTTTCAAAACTTCTTCAAATACAAAAACAAGATATTTTAAGCACTTTTGAAGTATGGTGTGTATGGATATGATCCAATACACATATAAGATGAAATATCTATGTTTTGACAATAAGCTCTAAAATAAGTTTTGATAAATACAAAACTTAAACATATGATATAAAATCACCAAAATAAGTTTTTCTAAACATTTGAACAAAAAATATGTATGGATGAAATCCAAAACACACATAAACCATATAAACTTGTTTTGATGAAATCTAATCATGAAACATAAGCATGTATACTATGAAGCTCAAAACCAAAACTGTATTTTCTAAAATTAAAGCTATTTTATGAAAACACATATAAATTTTGTGTGTGTATATGTAACCCTCGGTTCCTAATATAAGTATGTCAGTATTGGTATCTGATGCTGATTTAATCATCTTGGTAGCTGAGTTGAGGCTATCTCAACTCAAGATATTATTTCCCATTATTTTGAATTTTTCTGAATTTTTTGGAATTTTTTTGGGATTTATTGGAGAAGAATCTCAATTCGGAGTCGATCGGTACCACGGACTGACTCTAGAATTTTTAATTAATAATAGGAGATGAATTTTCAAGATCCGACTTCACAACAATGTTCAGGATGATATCTTTTATTTTTGAGAATTTTTGAGAATTTTTCTGATTTAATAGAGTTTAATCCAATAAAATAATGCTTAAATGTTTATTCAAAAAGGAAGAAAATGAAATTAAAATAAAATAAAATAAAAATTAGAAAACTCGCATGTGTAGTAGGGTTTAAACCCGTGACCCATTAGAAAGGAAATGAATGCATGAACAAGGATGCCTTCTGGTTTTTTGGTGTAGAAAGTAAATATATTTTATTTAACCCTATATCCTTTACCCCTTTATTTTCTCAATATTGGAAAAATTCAAAGCACCAGATTGTTCATTCTCAGATTTGAACCCATGGCTAGCACCCACATATCCTAACGCCCAGACCGCTTTGCCACATTGGCGTGTGGTTTAAAAGCCCATGTCTAACTATTTAAACCGCCCTTCTACTCCCCCCAACATCTCCAACTTCCCCCACTCTCTCTAACTTCCCCTATACTTTCTCCCCCTCATTCCCACTCACCTAAACTGAACATACTACTCCTCTCACGTAGCCTAACTCTCAGGGAGCTTAGGGGTGTGTGTGTGGTGCCTATAAAAGGGATATCTCACCATCTCAAGTTACTTGCAAAACCTAAACTTCTCTTTCTTTCTTTCACTACACTATCTCTTCCTCTTTCAACCTTGGCGAGATTCTAAAGTGCTGGATGAGGGAAGGAAGATTTAGACTAAAGAGAAGCGTTTCAGGTATTTATTTTGCATTTTTGTAGAATTTAGTTCGTTGTGACATTTCACCGAACAAGTAGTATGCGTTACATGTTAGCTTTAATTTCACCATGTAAAACACATGCTAAAATCACAATAAAATTTTGTAGAACACCTATGATATGCCTCCTAATTATAATGATTTTTAATTTATTTTTAGAAATTTATTTTCAACCGAAAAAAATAAATCAAGGCAGGACTGTGCTGTGCACTGCACTGTGCACAACACAGTGCGGACCAGGCCAGGTCTGGCCTGAGCCAGACCAGACCCGAGTCTGGTCAGGCCAGACTAGGCCCAACCTGGCTGGGTCGGGCCAGACCAGACCCGACTGGGTCTGTGCTGGGCACAGACCTAGTCTGGGTCTGTGGATATCAGACTCGGGTTCGGGTATGTAAAACAGACCCGAAGCCGACCCAATATTAAAAAAAAAAGGAAAAAGGAAAAGAAAAAGAAAAGAAATGGATAAATAAAAATATGTAAAAAATTATCGTAGCATTTACTATAGCAAACCAGACCCAAACCCATTACAATAGCAACAGACCCGTTACTGTAGCAACAGACCCGTTTAGCTTTTATTGATTTTTAGGTTTATTTTAATACAAAAAATTCCAGAAAATTCACAGAAAATTTCAGAAAATTCACACAAAATTACAAACTAAATTTAAAACTCTGTAAAATTATTTTGATGTAATATTATTTAGAATAACATGAAATTAAATATTCCTTGTAATTATTATTTAATGATCATTTATATAAAAATTGCCAATAAATTTCTAAATATCACAAAAATATGAAATTCATAATTCAGTAATATGTAAATATTATACATCAATTTATTAACTTATGCATGTATTTTAGTATGAAATTATGTTTTTAAATAGTTGCTATAAATTCAAAAATTGAATTATTTCGAAATATTAACCAACCAAAATTATAATAAATAGTAAAAATTAATTTCTTATTTTAAATTACCATTGAGTAAGAACATGTCATGTCTCTAATTAATTCACGTAATATTTAGAACGTGAATTTTACCCAGAGCCGGTTGCAGTTACGGGAATTCAGATTCCAACAACATCAGGCAAGTGTACGCGATTCTCTCCTCTTTGACTTTCGTGTCGATTTTAACTTTGTCTCTTAATTATAATTTCTAGATATTATGTCCTTGCTCTTTTATATCATTATGTGATCACGTTTACATGATTAGCCCATTCTTGAATCCAATTATATTATTAATCTTGTATTTCTTGATATTATCACCCATTCTGTCTCGTGATCATTACGTTATGTATCGTGTTTGCATCTCATTCCTGTACATGCATACATCCAACTAAAATTGACATGATTTTTTTGGTATTAGAGCCAGGTTAGTTATATGTCATATATGCAATCAGGCCACATATATGATAATTATCCATGAAATTATCTGAGTAAACTGTCATTGACTCCCTTCTCTGACTCCATACTTGTATAATCGATCCCTGGAAACCCTTGAACCGTCACCCTGATGTGACTCTTCCATCCATGTAGTCATCGTACCTACTCTGCCCTGCTTGATCATGTCTGGTTAGACTATTCTGGATTTAGATTGAGGATAGATATATTGAGGACTTGCCTGATTATTTGGATGAAGAAGAGTAATTGAGAGGATCATTGCCGAATCGTCTAGCAATTAATTTTATGAGGAATTTTGGATCTGAAACTTTTTGAGATACATGTCTACAAGGGAATCATAGTAAGATGGTGGACTAGATAATAATCATGCCTAGATTAAATAATGATCAAATCACATCCATGCATATTGGATTTAGGGCATGGATCTTAGAGTGATAATCAGATCAATAAATGAAATTATTGCCTTTGGTCGAAATATGACTCTATTTTGGATCAGATTGCTTGGATTAGTTCTGAGGATTAGAATCTTGGAGTTTTCATATCCAAGTAATATTTTAAGAATGTCTATCATAGTTTGAAGTATTTGAGTTAGTCCTATGACTCTTAAGAACATTATAATTAGAATATCTTGATAAATTGAGAATCATGTGATCTTCTGATTGAGAAACCATAGATGAAAGGAGGAGATAGATATATCTGGATCTTTATGAAGAACAATGAATTTAAAACTCAACTTTGAGGATCTGAAGCAGAAATATTATATCAAGAGTATAATGATTAATTTGAAAGATATATTGTGGGATTGAGACAATAACAAATTGATATCATTGCGCATTTTTTTTGAGGACTTATAATTACTGATTGTTGATATTTGATCTTGAAAATTTTCATTAGTGACTGCTACTTGAATTGATGATTTTTATAGTGACGGTGGGATATGAGATTTGTGTTACTATGATAGTATTGACCTGTATAAAACATGTACTCGAGGATTTGAAATTTTTGGGATTTTAATGGTTTTAAGAATATAACAATCAGGGGTGATTATTGTTTAAGCAATATGTAATATTCTTAAAGATAATCTAAATTTGGAGTAATGTTACAAGAAAGGTAACGTAACAGAGATATCTGAAATTTTGCTCGATGTGATCATAGTGGATCAAAAGAATAAAAAGAATAAATCAATGGAGTATGGTTACTGATAGACCTTAAGTATTTGACCTATATATGGTGGGAGTAATCTTATCAGATGAACATGATTATAGCGGATCGAAGGATTAAAAGTAATATTAAGGATGACCGATTATGATCTCTAAAAAGTCAATTCAATCCCCGGACTTATGGTGATGAATATGTCAGATCATGACCCATGGTTGACTTGGTATTGGGTTATATCATTTTGGCATGACTGCGGATCTGGGACAATTCTATCTCACGCAGATACAGCTTTGATTCATATGTCGATGTCTGGCCGCATTTCGAGGACAAAATTCTTTTTATAAGGTGGGTAGGATTGTAACCCTCGGTTCCTAATATAAGTATGTCAATACTGGTATCTGATGCTGATTTAATCATCTTGTAAGCTGGGTTGAGGCTATCTCAACTCAAGATATTATTTCCCATTATTTTAAATTTTTCTGGATTTTTTGAAATTTTTTTGAGATTTATTGGAGAAGAATCTCAATTCGGAGTCGATCGATGCTACGGACTGACTCCAGGATTTTTAATTAATAATAAGAGTTCACAATAATGTTCAGGATGATATCTTTTATTTTTGAGAATTTTTAAGAATTTTTCTGTATTAATAGAGTTTAATCCAATAAAATAATGCTTAAATGTTTATTCAAAAGGAAAAAAATGAAATTAAAATAAAATAAAAATTAGAAAACCCACATGTGTAGCAGGTTTTGAACCCGTGACCCATTAGAAAGGAAATGAATGCACCAACCAAGACGCCTTCTAGTTTTTAGGTGTAGAAAAGTAAACATATTTTATTTTATTTAACCCTATATCCTTTTACCCCTTTATTTTCTCAATATTGGAAAAATTCAAAGCACCAGATTGTTCATTCTCAGATTTGAACCCATGGCCAGCACCCACATATCCTAACGCCCAGACCGCTTTGCCACATTAGCGTGTGGTTTAAAAGCCCATGTCTAATTATTTAAACCGCCCTTCTACTCCCCCCATCATCTCCAACTTCCCCCACTCTCTCTAACTTCTCCTACACTTTCTCCCCCTCATTCCCACTCACCCAAACTGAACCTGCTACTCCTCTCATGTAACCTAACTCTCAGGGGGGGCTTAGGGGCACGTGTGGTGCCTATAAAGGGATATGTCACCATCTCAAGTCACTTGCAAAACCTAAACTTCTCTTTCTTTCTTTCACTACACTATCTCTTCCTCTTTCAAACTTGGCAAGATTCTGAAGTGCTAGACGAGGGGAGGAAGATTCAGACTGAAGGAAAGCATTCCAGGTATTTATTTTGCATTTTTGTAGAATTTAGTTCGTTGTGGCATTTCACCGAACAAGTAGTATGCGTTACATGTTAGCTTTAATTTCACCATGTAAAACACATGCTAAAATCACAATAAAATTTTGTAGAACACCTAGGATATGCCTCCCAATTATCATGATTTTTAATTTATTTTTTGAAATTTATTTTCAACGGAAAAAAATTAAATCAAGGCTGGACTGTGCTGTGCACAGCATAGTGGTCTGGCCTGAGCCACACCAGACCCGAGTCTGGTCAGGCCAGACCAGGCCCAGCCTGGCCGGTCGGGCCAGACCAGACCCGACTGGGTCTGTGCTGGGGCACAGACCTAGTCCCAGTCCGGGTCTGTGGATATCAGACCCGGGTTCGGGTCTGTTTTACAGACCTGAAGCCGACCCAATATTAAAAAAAAAGGAAAAAGGAAAAGAAAAAGAAAAGAATTGGATAAATAAAAATATGTAGAAAATTATTTTAGCATTTACTGTAGCAAACCAGACCCAAACCCATTACTGTAGCAACAGACCCGTTATTGTAGCAACAGACCCGTTTAGCTTTAATTAAGTTTTTTTATTGATTTTTAGGTTTATTTTATACATAAAATTTCAGAAAATTCACAAAAAATTCTAGAAAATTCACAGAAAATCACAAACTGAATTTGAAACTCTGTAAAATTATTTTGATGTAATATTATGAAATTAAATATTCCTTGTAATTATTATTTAATGATCATTTTATAAAAATTGCCAATAAATTTCTAAATATCACAAAAATATGAAATTCATAATTCAGTAATATGTAAATATTATACATCAATTTATTAGCTTATGCATGTATTTTAGTATGAAATTATGTTTTTAAATAGTTGCTATAAATTCAAAAATTGAATTATTTCGAAATATTAACCAACCAAAATTATAATAAATAGTAAAAATTACTTTCTTATTTTAACTTACCATTGAATAAGAACATGTCATGTCTCTAATTAATTCACGTAATATTTAGGTCGTGAATTTTATCCAGAGCCAGTTGCAGTTACGGGAATTCAGATTCCAACAACATCAGGCAAGTGTACACGATTCTCTCCTCTTTGACTTTTGTGTTTATTTTAACTCTGTCTCTTAACTATAATTTCTAGATATTATGTCCTTGATCTTTTATATCATTATGTGATCACGTTTACATGATTAGCCCATTCTTGAATCCAATTATATTATTAATCTTGTATTTCTTGATATTATCACCCATTCTGTCTCGTGATCATTACGTTATGTATCGTGTTTGCATCTCATTCCTGTACATGCATACATCCAACTAAAATTGACATGATTGCTTGTATGTGATAGACTGATTTATTGACATGAAATCTATACTGATCATAAATACAGTGATTTGGATTTGAGGATAACTGGATAATAATGAAGCAAGATTGATAGTTAAAGACTATGTATCGACTGACATTGTGATCCTGATACTACAAGAAATTAATCGAGGAAATTGATCATTTTATTCTGAGTAATTATTCGAGAATATTTTATTGGATTATGTACACTTGGTCATGATCGTTTCACTTTGACATTTGGATTACATGATACTGACATCACCTGCACTACTTTGCATTTATCTGATATCACTTGCACCACTTTGCATGTATCAGTATCACTTGCACAACTTTATATTTATCACTTGTTATTATCACTGGTTACATTGTCTCGTGATCTTGATACACATTATATCCACTATCTGTCACTGATATTTTTGGTACCAATTTCTGATCCTGTAATCCTGAGTAACACACTACTTTGCATTTGCATTGATTAATAAAATTAACCAAGCTGGGGTTATTGGGGGAGACTGTAGCAGGGGAAATCTAGGGAAGTGTACATGGAAGGGCGATCCCTTGTGGGTTTGGATGCCACACGTGATCTTATTATTTATGCGCGCTCCAGTTATTACATGTTACATGATACCTGAGTACAGTGAACTGTTTCTCCCTGCTATCAGAATCCACTAACGCATCACTTATTTGATATGCAGTTGTCCTGTGGGATGGGCCACAGGATAGTTGCATTAGTTAGAGTAATAAAATATGCTAGACATATGTACTTGCATCATATCTTTCATTGTCTTTAGTGATCTAGTACCTGACATGTATTTTCAAGATACTGACACTTGAGATTCATGTGACATGCATTATCTTGATTACATGACATTCCTGGACCTACCATGATGTTTTATCTTGTGATCTCGAGTTCTTGTGATCTTGTGATTATGTTACACAACATTTACTTGTTCAGGATATTTCATGTTCATTATATACATGTCACATTATGTATGCACGGTCTCCTTGTACATGATTTATCATCTCGATCATTCCGGTTATTATTATTACCTTTAGTTCTCGATACTGCCAAATATATTGTTCTTATGTCCTGTTTATTATTACTACTTTTTCATATTCCCTCTTTTATTATTCTTTTTCCTTCGTGTACTCTTGCTAGTCCGCTTCTGACGGACCTTTATATTATTTTTTCAGTATTTAGATCAGAAAGTTGGTATAGAGAGTTGTTCGTAGATCATATTCTGGTTTCGCTGTTCTCCGATGAGTTCAGTTTTCTTCTTGACTTGTTTTATTCAGATATAGTGAATGATATTGTTTATGATTTAGTTTTTCATATATATGATTTTATCCCTGTGCTTAGTTGTATATGCATATATGTGTGCTATCCTGCTTGTTATTGATAGCCTAAGGTACTCATGGAAGAGATTTCACTCTTCGTGAGTATCTGTTGGCCATCGTCAAGTACTCGTATTCCATATTTTGGGAAGCGGAGCGTGACAATATATGAGCTTGAGCAATCCACAACTAATCTATCATTTATATTTTATCTAAAAATAAATCTTAACACTTACAAACATGACACAAGTCTTCTTAAAAATCTCTTGAAAATCTTCTTCTCCTTCTTAACTTGGTCCAAACCTTGATTCAATGAGCTAGGCTCCTCTTTAGTACTTGATGTGATCTCGATGCATGAGCTCTTGAATCAACACGTGTTAGCTTCAAATTTTGATTTCGAATCTTTTGTTGAAGCTAAACACCTACTAAGATATTGATCAAATATGTGAAACTATATAAACACAAGATCATTAGTACTATAACTACATAAGTTAATCATCATCAAAACTAGAGCAATCGGCCTTTGGGCCAACAAACTCCCCCTTTTTGATGATGACAAAACTCATGGAGTTATATATACATGGATTAAGGATAAGCTTCATAGTCCCCCTTAACTCACGCATATCAATAAATAATAAGAATATTCAATAAAGTACATAAACTAAGTAAATATATATGCATAAACAGAGATATAAACATCCATATAAACTCACTAAATTCTTCTCCCCCTTTTTGTCAATTCATCAACAAAGGGGAGAAAACAAACAAACAATAAAGATGTATATGCGATATACATTCATGAGGAGGAGAGACGTAAAGTTAGCTCCCCCTGCATACATGCATTACATGGAGAAGGGATGACTAGACCCTAACCCCACATAAAGCATAATATACAATGTATAAGCGGAGATGTTAAGCTCCCCTTACACACATGTATCATGTAAAGAAGAGAGGTCAAGCTCTTCAATGTGAGATATACTCAACATGAATCTATATATAGAGGAGATGTTAAGCTCCCTTTGCATATAGGCAAGACATATCAACAAATTTTGAAACAAATTTTTGATAAAACTTGAAACAAAATTTTGAAATTTCTAAAGTCAACAACACAAATTTTGATACCAATGAAATCAAATAGTTGTTGAGAAAAACAAAAGTTAGTACCACTTAAAAAAAAAATTTTAAGATACCAATAATAGATTTTGATACCAATTGAAGGTGAAATATGAAGTACTTTTTAATATCAAATAAATACCAATTGAAATACCAATTGAAATCAATGTATAAGCTTGTATAGATACCAATTAACATTTGGAATATACTCAAGCTTACCATAAATATAATTTGTGCTTTGAGAATGTAAAGATATTGTAAAACAAGCACAATCAAATCATATATATGTATGTATAAAATTGAAAATACCAATTGAAATTGATACTAATTGAAATTTGAAGCATACATATATAAGAAACAAATATGATATACAAAAATAAAATTCCTTGAAGATCAAGTGTATAACTCATACCTACCACCCTTTCATGCACATGATAAAAGATTTTCAATAAGGGATACAAGGAAGGGTTGCCCAACCATCCGCCCTTTAAGGGTAGAAGTTTTTAAAAATAAGATTTGAAAATTGTTGTAGATTGAAAACACTACTAAATAAAGAATAAATAACTAGTTTAAGGTAAATTTGTTTTTGAAAAACTAAATAAAGATCCTTCAAACATGAAAACAAATCATATATCGCATGAATCATTACTAAATACACAAAAATTGTCACTCAAAATCTATAAGGCTCAAAAAGTGCTCATAAAACAAGTATATGAGTAAAAAAGTAAAATGTGAGTGCATAAGAATCGTGTGAATAGCATATTCATGAAATAATCAATAAGGTTCAAAATAAACATGAAATTCTTTTATCAAAAACATGAAAATCATAAAAATTTATTTTTCATTAAAATAAAATTAACTTCAAGTATATGTATGTTCTATCAAAACTAAAAATATACATACATATCCCAAACACAAACGAGTCCATAATAGAATTTTATATGAAGGCAAATGACTCAAGGATATACATGTATATTTATTAGTTTTAGATAAAAATAACATATACATGAAGTAAAACATGTACAATAATAAGGATAACAAGTATAAATGAAAGAATCATCAAAACTAGGTTATACATGTACATGTAATGAGTACAAATGAGCAATGAAGTACAAACATATAATAATCAAGTGTAGCTCACTACTTGTATAAGTATAAACACAAGTTTTAATGAAAATTACATCTAAACAAGTTTTCATCACATGAAGTACCAAAACCAAAACATGCTAAAAAAAATATTTATATAAAAGCATGTAAACAGAAACAGGAGTTTAGAGATAGTTACCAAACCATATGCACTATTTCTAAGCCTCCAAATCATGGTGGTCCTCACACCAAACTTCCTTGATAGCGATGTATCAATTTGGTATGTCCATATAGCTTATGCATCCACCTCCAAGGCACCATATCTCTCACGTCATGTGAGAGCCCACACATACATCAAACACAAGAGGTGGAGATTTTGGTACC
Source organism: Agave tequilana (assembly GCA_038442645.1). Lineage (NCBI taxonomy): Eukaryota > Viridiplantae > Streptophyta > Magnoliopsida > Asparagales > Asparagaceae > Agave > Agave tequilana. The sequence continues at coordinate 41,298 of JAVJIF010029640.1, read as the reverse complement.
CATTTCCTTTTGGGTCCACGGAGGTTAGAAACAAATGGAACCCAAACATTATTATTTGCAAAATTTATAGAATTTAATCTATCATAGCAAAATCTTGCAAGATGGCCTTTGCAGCCATAATGTGTACATGTGTACACTCCAGCATGCATATGAGTGGTGTGAGTATGAGCATGGTGTGCATATGTATGCTGTGGGGTTTGTGCATGAATGTGTGAAATTTATTTCTTGCGAAACATGGATTCTAAATTAGAGTGATTAAATGCACATTGGCTCAAAGTGGAGCCCAAACAATCAATGTTCTTCTTCATAATGTAAATATCATTATTAATTTTTGAAGAAGAGACATGAGCAAGAGAATCAACAATCTTTTTCTTTTTAGAAATATTTTCATTTTTTTGAAAAAACTTTTCTTTTCAAAGAGTTATTTTCTTTCAAAACAATCTCTTTTTCTTTTTCCACCAAAATAATTTTATTTTTTAATGAATTATTTTCTTCACAAATATCATTTAATTTTAAAGATAAAAAATATTCTCCTTTTTTAAAAATTCAGTATCTTTAGAGACACATTCAAATTTATTTCTAAAAGAATCATTTTCTTTTAACAAAGAAGTGTTTTTCTGCTTTAATTTATTGTTTTCAATTTTAATAAATCATATTTTTCAAGAAGTTTTTGACAAAAAGAAGCAAGCTCATCGTAGGGCATGTCAATATCTTTTTCTACCTCGGATTCAAAATTTACCTCAAGGGGGTCATCCCCTTGGACCATGTAGCATATGTTGGAAACATCACTTCCATAATCCGAGTCACTCCCCATATAGTATTGCTTTTGTTCACTAAGGGAGACTAGAGTGTTCCATACTACAAAAGCCGAATCAAAATTAGCAACCCTACATAAATAATCATTATTTACGGTACTCCTTAAAGCATGAAGGGCTTTTGTGTTAGCCTCAAGATGTTTGCCATTTAAAAAGTAAGAATTTTTAATAGTGGCAAGATAAACATGAATCCCTAGGGCTTTGAGATACATAGACATCTTAACTTTCTAAGTTTGGATGTTAAGAATGTCAAACATAGGAGGTGACATGAAATCCATGAGTGTGTGTTGAAAAATAGTGATTAGTTAAAATGAGGATTTTTAACTCAAGGTTGTTAGACCCAAATCAAGAGCACCTTGCTCTGATTACTAATTAAAAATACACCTAGAGGGGGATGAATAGGTGTACAAGCTAATCTAATGATAATGATGCGGAATTAAAAACTATTTATACAAACTAAGCTATTAAGCTAAACACACAAAGTATAACATAAGAGTGTAGCCGAATTTTCGCTGAAGGGCTCTAGACTATCTCCTCAAGATTCCTCAAGATTAAGAGTTGAGGTGCCACTATGGCTCTCTTGGTTGAATACAAGTGTGAGCAAACAATCCCAAGCATATATTCAATTAAGCACAAAATATATTAAGCATATAAGAGATGTGAACAATAACCATAAGAAAGAAGTAAAGAACAAGTGAGAGAGAGAGAAAGATCAATCGCAAATATAGGAGAATTGTTTTGAGGTTCGAATACCCTTGCTCTACGTCCCCACCTTCAACACTATAAAGGATTTCCACTAGAATCGATCCCACTGGATCACTCGGTGCTGCAACACCTACAACGAGTTCACACTAGAACTCTTGGACCCGCAAGTCCCTCACTTGTTTCCATAAGAATAACACATGCAAGCATACTAGCTTGCCGAGGTCGCACCTCTTACAACTCCTCCAACCACACGTCAGAACACTTGGTGACCACTTCTCTTGATCACCACAAAACACTCTTCATCGAGGCCACAACCTCTACAACTCCTCACAATACAAGGATGTAAACTTGTGATCACTTCTCTTGATCATAAAATTAACTCTCACAACAAAGCTCCTATAGGATAGATATGGTAATGGAAAGCTCAAGTATGTGTGAGAAAAACTACAATAGAGTTGTGGTGAAAAACTCAAGAAATCACTTTTGAAAACACTCTTGAAACTCTCCTTTTGATATGAAAGTATTAGCCCTAAAATAAGTGAAGAAAACTTCTGAAAGAGATGGGAAAAACTAGCTTGAAAACTCACTCAAAATCTTATGTAAAACAGCCCAAAACAGCCCCATATAAATAGGCTTCAAAATATAGCCGTTGACAGCGAACTCAGCAGTAGATACTGCTGTCGGTCGACGACCAACGGTCATATTTTTGATCGTTGCAGCCTGCCGGTCGGCCGTGCCTGGGCTTTGACCTATCGGTCGACCACCCGATCGATCGAGGCCAGATTCAGAGAGCACAGCTCTCTGGACGGTCGACCGGTTGATCAACCGGGGCCTTAGCAGTCAACCGCCCGGTCGACCGGCTCTCAAGCCAATATAATTGTGCATGTTTTGTTCACATCGGTCGACTATCCAGTCGACCGACTTCTATCCCGATCAACCTGCAGCTTGACCGGCAGAAGGCCAGGTCTGACATTTTTGGGATTAAAAACTTGGTCTTTTTAACTTCTGCAAAATCTCATAAAATCACATAAAATCTACAAAAATAAGCTCATTAAAGTACAAATATGTGTGATCAAAATTTAAAACATATTACAAATATTTTGAACTCTTTTTGTGATATAGAAATTTTGCCTTAAACAAAAATCCGTATTATCCAAAAACAATCTTTAATTCGGAAAACGATTTTTTCAAAACTTCTTCAAGTACAAAAACAAGATATTTTAAACACTTTTGAAGCTTATTGTGTATGGATATGATCCAATACACATATAAGATGAAATATCTATGCTTTTGACAATAAGCTTTAAAATAAGTTTTGATAAATACAAAACTTAAACAATTGATATAGAATCACCAAATAAGTTTTTCTAAGCATTTGAACCAACATTATGTATGGATGAAATTCAAAACACACATAAACTATATAAATTTGTTTTGATAAAATCTACTCATGAAACATAAGCATGTACACTATGAAGCTCAAAACCAAAACGGTATTTTCTAATATCAAAACTATTTTATGAAAACACATATAAATTTTATGTTTGTGTATATGAGCTTGAGCAATTCACTACTAATCTATCCTTTATATTTATCTAAAAAATAAATCTTAACACTTACAAACATGACACAAGTTTTCTTGAAAATCTTCTCTTGAAAATCTTCTTCTCCTTCTTGACTCGGTCAAAACCTTGACCAATGAGTTAGACTTCTCTTGAGTACTTGATGCGATCTTGATGTGCGAGCTTTTGAATCAACACGTATTAGCTTCAAAACTTGACTTCGAATCTTTTGTTGAAGCTAAACACCTACTAAGATCTTGATCAAATATCTAAAACTATATAAACACAAGATCATTAATACTATAACTACATGAGTTAATCATCATCAAAACTAGAGCGATGGGCCTTTGGACTAACAGATTGGAATCCATGATTCGTAAGAAACATGATCCATACATGCACGCATACCTCATGTTTATGCACATACACCTCATGCACAACATGCTCACACCCATGCTAGAGAGTATCATTGTTCTCATTATGGCCACAAAGGTCACCTTGCAAAATTTTGCTATGAAAGATTAAATTTCATAAATTTTGCTTGTAAGAATAATTGGGTTCATAATGGTACTAACCCCCTGCACTCAAGTTTGGGTACGAAAATCCACACCATTTGTATTTGACGTAGGTTTGGGCTCTCATAAGACGCGAGAGACATGATGCCTTAGTAGTGGATGCAATTAGAGCTTAATGTACCATATCCAAAGATGCATCACTATCATGGAGTTTAGGCGGGAGGACACCATAGTTTTGGAGAAATAGAGACTACCCCTATTGGTGTCGGTAACTATCTCTATCATTCATTTATATTATTTTTATATACTTTCTATGGATGAATTTTACCTTATCATTGTTTGTATGTTTTGGTGTTTTTTATTCTTCACTTGGCAGTGTTTTCAACCATTCTCAACTAATTTCAAATTATTACTTTTGATACTATCTACCCTAAGGCGAAGGTTGGTTGGGTAATCATCCTTTGTTTTGCTTAAATAATTATTTCTTGACATCTGCATGTAGGTTGGTGATTTTAATGAGTTATACACATGATTCTCATGATAATTAATTTTGTATATATACTCATTCTTATTTATCTATATATGTGTGTTCTTTATTATGAATGGTATTTCAATAGACATACATACATATATATGATTTGGTTGATTGTGCATGTTCCATGCATGTTTTGTGTATATTTTAGCATAATCTTCTTTTTACATGGCTTGAATATGCTTTAATGTATAAATTGATATCACTTTTAATTGATATCATCACTTTTTAAAGCTTTAGTTTTGTGATTTTTTCAAAAGGTGGAGAACTTTCTTGATTTAAGTTTTAATTGATATTTTATTCTCTATTTTTTGAGAAAAATATTTTAATAGCTCATATTTTCAATCGGTATCAATTATCACAATTGGTATCGACTTATCAAAATTATTTAGAATTTCAAAATTGGTATTTTTAGTTTTTGAATTGGTATCCATGTTTATTTTATAATTGGTATCTTACAACTTTTATCCTTTCAATTGGCATGCTTGTTTTGTTTTTTATGAATGGCATCTTAGAAAATTAAATTTTTATTTTTTTAAATTTATTTTGACATTTATTGTCTATACGCAAGGGGAGTTAACTTCTCCTCTATATATAAGCTTATGATGAGTGTATTGTATAAGAAAGAGCTTGACCTCTCTTCTATATAATATAAATGTGTGTAGGGAGAGCTTAATATCTCTGTTTATTCATTATATACTATGCTTATATGGGTCATGATTTAGTCATCTCTTCTCCATGTAATACATGTACGGAAGGGGAGTTAACTTTGCGTCTCCTCTTTTCATAAATTTATATCGCATATACATGCACTTTTTTGTATGTACCCATTTTGATGAACTGACAAAAAGAGGAAGAGGTTTTAGACTTTGTATATGCATACTTATACTCTATGTTTACATATATGTTTTATGCTATGCATGAGTTAAGGAGGAGCTTTTACAAAGCTTATCTTTAATCTATGCATATATAACTCTATGAGTTTTGTCATCTCAAAAAGGGGGAGATTGTTGGCCCAAAGGTCCATCACCCTAGTTTTAATGATGACTAACTCATGTAGTTATAGTACTAATGATCTTGTTGTGTTTAAATTTCAGATATTGATCAAGGTCTTAGTTGATGTTTAGCTTCACTAAAAGACTCAAAGTCAAGTTTGGAGCTTACACATGGTGATTCAAGAGCTTATAAAACATATATAATACTTAAGAGGAGTCTAGCCCAAAGAATCAAGTTTGGATTAAGTCTACATAGAGAAGAAGATCTACAAGAAAACTTGAGTCTAAAGTTTGTGAGTTTAGATCTCTTGTAAAGAATAGATTACTTTTTATTGTTCAAGCTTACTCACAAACAAAAGTTTGGTTTCAGTTTAACTGTTTACATTTTGTATTTTAATTTTCATCAAAAACACGTTCATATCATTTTGTTTGTGTATCTATACACTATTGAGCTTCAAATATGTTTAAACAACTTGTTTTTATATTTAGAGAGTTTTGGAAAAATTAGTTTTCATTTAAAAGTTTGGTTTTCAGAAAATACGGCTTTGGTTTCTAGATTGATTTCAATATCTCAAAAGTAGGTTCACTTGTTTGTAATATGTGTTGATTTTTTATCACATATTTGTACTTCATTATATTTACATGAACTTATTTTTGTGGAATTTATTGAGATTTATTGGCATTAAATTAGATTTCAAAATTTTATTTTAAATCTCAATATTTTGTTTTTGGGCTGTGCCAATCGACCTCACGGTCGATCGACGACAGAGCTTATTTGCTCGGCTGGTCGACTGAATGATCGACCCACGTGCAAAGAACGCGTCTAACATAATTATATGGGAGCTCAATCGACCGACCGGTCGACCGGATCAGTTGATCGTCCAACCATACAGTGCTGTTGGGATCCTCGGTCGACTGACCGGTCAATCGAAAAACCCTAATGGTAAAAAATTTGACCGCTGGTGTTTGGGCAGTCGACTGACATGCCCATCTGGCCTGTGTTTGGTTCCCAATGGCTAGTTTTCCTAAGCCAAAATATATAAGGGTTTTAGGAGAGTTTTTCTTCAAGATTTTACAAGATGTTTTAATACTAGTTTTCTAGTGCTATATTGCCCATTATCTAAAGAGTTTTAAACAAGTATTTGAGGCTCAAATCTACATCTTGTCAATTGATTCAAAAGTTTTGAAAAATCAAAGAAAATAAGATTTAGAAATTGTTATTCTTCAAAATTCTATATCTTTCAAGAAGTTTCCCAAGTATTTTCTTTTGTGTTACATTTCCAAAATCTTTATTTTTCTTACAAGCTTGAGCTATTCATTGCAAAATCTATCCTCTCGGATCTTCTATTATGAGAGGTGTTGTTTGTGATCTTTGTGATTACCAAGTGTTGTAACCACTCTTTTGATTTGTGCTTTAGCTTTGTGCCTTCCCTCTTGTTTAGAAGTGATTGCTTTGCACATAGGCTTTGTGCCTCCTCTTGTAGAAGATTGAGTTTGTATACTTTGTGAAGTCCTTAGTGGAGATTGTAGAAATCCTTCTAGGTGAAGGCAGGAATGTGGGGCTTAGAGCTCGAACCTCAAACCGTATCCTTGTGTTTGCGTTTGGCTATCTCTCTCAACTCTACTCTCTTTATATCTTGATTGCTAATATTGTCCATCAATACATGCTTGGTATTGTGTTTACACTTATATCAATCCAAGAAAGCTATTGAAGCACCTCAACTCTTATAAAAAAGGAATCTTGAGGATAAGTTCTAGAGCCATTCACCTTCGCATTCACTCTTTGGATATCTATTGTGGTAGTGTAAAAGTTTAATTCCATATTATTGAACATTAGATTAGCATTATACCTATTCACCCCCCTCTAGGTGTAATTTCACTTTATTCTTTTGATTCTTTCTCTTTTAACTAAGTTCTCTTTTTCATTTCTTTTCAAAACTATCTTCCTTTTTAACTTCTACTCTTTTAACTAACCCATTTTTCTTTTCTCTTTCTTTTTAAAACTAAGAAGAAATATTTAATCGATTTTAGTAACTTAAAAGAATACTAAAACGCTTCTATCACAGTCCCTTCTTGTGGATCACGACCGTATATCCACTTGCTATAGCGATAGTATTGAGAAACTGTAGCACAATATCTTTATCATTTCTAAACTCTATTTTTATGTGTAGGTTTTGCCTCGATCACTCTACGTTATCGCCTTCACTGCATGAAGAATTTCACTATCCACTAAGAATTGCCACAAAGGCACCACAATTACAAGAGGTTTACTCAAAACCTTGAGTACACAATTCTAACTCTCAATCCTCTACACAAGAGGTAGCACTATGTCAATTGAGGTTTACAAGCTCTTGGCAAGCACAGGGGTCACAAAATCTCTTTTTACAACTTTTAAGATTTTGAGTGGAGAAATAAAGCTCACTAAGTTTTGTGAGAGAAAAATTTTGTTAAGAAAATTGAGTTTAAGAGTTGAAAACTTTAGAAAATGATAGAGAAATTAGAACACTTGAAGATTGAAAACTTGATTTTTCTTAAAAGCTTGATCTCAAAAACTTGTGTAAAACTTGATAACTTTCCCTCTATAATAACAATATTTATAGGCAATAGATAAACATTAGTACGAGTTAATCTAGGACTTAATCAAGGTGATTAGACCCAGAAATGACAAATCCAGCCATTGAAGAAAGTGAAAAAATGAGACAGATTTGAAAAATAGCTATTACTATAGCAGAGACAGAACATCGATTGATCGGCCGGTCGACCTATAGCTGATCAAAACTAGTCGTTGCTGGCCATCGATCGACCGGGCGGTCGGCCGAAAAATACAGTAAGTAGTGATAAATCTTCGATCGACCGATCGGTTGATCAGAGGGCCAAATATAGACTACTGGCTAATGGAACGGTCGATTGGTAAGTCAACCGATCAAAGTGCACAGATACTCATATATCAATACCCATAATCAGTTGACCGCTCGGTCGACCAAGCAAGTTTACAAAACACTGAACACAACTGGCGGTCGACCGGTCGATCAACTGACCAAGCCCAAAAGTCATAATAAATGGCATTTTTGAAATTGATTTTTTTAAAATAATTTATACATGTATAAAAACTATTTTGGCAACATATGTATAAAGAGGGAAACATTGTCACTCTGACAGCCTATATCTGGTCCTCATCCTGACGGCTAAACCAACATTGAGACTCTCTTGAAAGACGAAAGCACTCTTGATGGTCACTCTGATAGCCCGTATCGGGACATCACCCTAATGGCAAGACCTAGACGGAGGTTTTCCTGAAAGATTGAAGCGCTCCTGACGGTCACTCTAACAACCTATATCGGGTCCTTACCCTGACAACTAAACCAACATGGTGCTTCTCTTAAAAGATTGAAGCACTCTTGACGGTCACTCTGACAGCCTATATCGGGTTCTCATCCTGACGGCTAGACCTACATGGAGGCTCTCCTGAAAGATGGAAGCACTCCTAATGTCACTCTGACAGCCTATATCAGGTCCTCATGTTGCGGCTAGACCTACACGGAGGCTCTCCTGAAAAATGAAAGTGCTCCTGATAGTCATTTCGACAGCCAATATCTAATCCTCACCCTGATGACTACATGGAGGCTCTGCTAAAAGACGGAAGCGCTCTGACTATTACTGTAAAAGCCTATATCGGGTCCTTACTTTGACGGCTCAGACATATACAAAGTCACTCCTGAATGACAAAAGTGCTCCTGACGGTCACTCAAAAGCCTATATTGGGTCCTCACCCTAATAGTTCAGACCTATACAGAGTTACTCCTAAATGACAGAAGCGATCCTAATGGTCGCCACTTCTACGGAGTCACTCCTAAAAGACAGAAGCGATGGTCACTCCGATAGGCGATATTAGGTCTCACCCTGACGGCTAGACCTACATAGAGGTTCTCCATAAATATGGGAGCGCTCTTGATGGTCACTCCGAAAGCCTATATCGGTTCTTACCCTAGACCAACACAGAGACTCCTAAAAGATGAAAAGCTCCTAACGGTCACTCCGACAGCCTATATCGAGTCCTCAGCCTAATGCTAGACCTACACGAAGGCTCTCCTGAAAGATAGAGGCTCCTGATGGTCACTCCAGTAGCCTATATCGGGTCCTCACCCTGGCGACTCGACCTACATGGAGGTTTTCATTAAAGATAGAAGCGTTCTTGATGGTCACTCTGAAAGCCTATATCGAGTCCTTACCCTGATGGCTCAAACCTATATAGGCCACTCTTGAATGACGAAAGTGCTCTTGATGGTCACCACCTCTACGAAGTTACTCCTGAATGACGGAAGCGCTCCTGACGATTGCTTAAAGCATATATTAGGACCTCACCCTGACGGCTCAAACATATACAGAGTCACTCTTGACTTACGTAAATGCTCAGTTTTCACCTGTATGGAGTCACTCCTGAATGACGAAAACGCATGAGGATCACTCAAAAGTTTATATCGGGTCCTCACCCTGATGGCTCAGACCTATATAGAGTCATTCTTAAATGAATAAAATGCTCTTGATGGTGTCAACCTAAACAAAGTCATACCTAAATGATGAAAGCACACTTTATGGTCTCTCAAAAGCCTATATCGGGTCCTTATCCTAACAGCTCAAACTTATACAGAGTCATTCTTGAATGACGGAAGCGCCTCTTGATGGTCACCACGTATACAGAGTCACTTCAGAATGACGAAAACGCTCCTTATGGTCACTCTGACAGCCTATATTAGGTCTTCACTCTGACGGCTAGACTTACACAGAGGTTCACCTAAAAAATGAAAGGGCTCGACGGTTACTCTGACTACCTATATCGGGTCCTTTCCATGACAGTTAGATCTGCACGGTGGTTCTTCTGAAAGACGAAACCACTCCTGACGGTTAGAAAGCGAATATTGGGTCCTTACCTAGACAGCTCAGAGGTATACAGAGTCACTCCTGAATGATGGAAGAACTTGTTGGCCCAGAGGCCTTTCACCTTAGTTTTGATGATGACTAACTTATAAAGGTTAGTTTACTAATAATCTTGTGTTTATATGTTTCAATTATTGATCAAGATATTAGTAGGTGTCTAGCTTCAACAAAAAAGTTTTGGAGCTATCTCACGTTGATTCAAGATCTCGCGCGTCAAGATCGCATCTAGCACTCGGTTGGAGTCCAGCTCATTGGATCGTGTTTAGATCGTGTCATCTTGAAGATGAGGATCGACAAGAAGACTTCAGTTTGTTTAGATCTTATGTAAAGATAGATAGTAGTGATATGCTCAAGTTCACATACACACAAGTTAAGTATGTTTTGGTTTTCGGTACAACCAGTTTTTGGATTTCATATGTTTTCATGAATAGATAGAATCAAAAAAAGTTCACATGGTTTAAATGTATACTAGATTTCATCTATATACATATATGCTTTATATACTTAGAAAAACTTATTTAGATAATCCTATTCATTGTTTGGAGTTTTGTATTTAAACAAAACTTATTTTTAAATTTCATGTCAAAAACATAGATATATCATGTACATGTGTATCGGATTCTATCCATATACAATATGCTTCAAAAAGAGTTAAATATCCTGTTTTTGTATTTATACAAGTTTGGAAAAAATCGGATTTTCATTTCAAAGTTTGGCTTTTGAAAATTACCGATTTTGTGTTTAAGCCTAATTTTAATATCACAAAAATGGTTCAAATAGTTTGTAATATGTGTTGATTTTTGGTCACACATATTTGGTATTCAAAGATCTTATAAGAACTGATTTTTGTGGAATTAATATGATTTTATGGGATTTAATTGGTATTAATTTAACTAAGTTTTAAGTCCTAGATTTTCAGCCAGACTCAGCTGGCGGTCGACCGGACCGGTCGACCGATGTGCACGAGGAACGTGCACAGGCCATCCTTGAAGGCCGGTCGACCGGACAGTCGATCGACTGAAATCACCCAAGTCTCAGGTGCAGCCAGTCGACTGGGCGGTCGACCGACAGGCTTGGCCCGGTCGACCGGAGGCTCAACAGTCAGCAAAATAACCGTTGGTCGGTCGACCGAGCGGGCAATCTGGGCATGCCAGACTGCCAACGTCTAGAATTTTTGAGAGGGTATAAATACCCATCTCTTGGGCTGATTTCAATAAGAATTTTTAAGTGCAAATTTCATATCTTTCAAGTGTTTTTTATCAAGAGTTTAAAAGAGTTCTTGTGGTTAAAAGATTTATCTTTATTTGTTTTCAAGGGTTGAAAAAATCAAAGAAAAATAGAATCTTTTGGAATTTGTTTTTGATCTTCATTTCTATCTTCTTCTAGTATTTTTCCCAAGTATTTTGCTTTGTAATTTGTTTTTCAAACACCTTGTTTTCTCACACTTGAGCCATTATCTCTATCCTATCTATAGGATCTTGTTTTGTTGGGAAAATTGGTTTGTGGTTTATTGAGATCACCAAGAGTTGTTTGTGATCTTTGTGATCGCCAAGGGTTGTAATCTTTCTTCGCTTTGGGTTTGTGCTCATCCCTCTTGTGTAGAGGTGATTGAGATTGTGATTTGGGTTTGTGGTTATCCCTCTTGTGAAGGGTGATTGTGGTTGGAGTGTTGGCTTAGTGCCTTATCTCTCTTGTGTAGAGGTGATCATTGTTTGGCTTTGTGCCTATTCCTCTTGTGTAGAGGAGATTGTTGTTTTGGCTTTGTGCCTTGCCTCTTGTGTAGAGGTAGTTGTTGTTAGAGAGAGGAGTTGTGTACTCCTAAGTTTGTAATTGTAAATCCTTAGTAGAGGTTTCCTATGTGGGAGGTCTTGTGTGGACACATAGTGGAAGGATAAATCCTTCTGTGTGATGGCGGGGACGTAGAGCAGTTGCTCGATCCTTGAAACATATCTCGGTGTTTGCGATTGATCCACTATCTCTAAAATCTCTCTCTTTTATATCTTGCATTGATTCATATTGCTCATATCATATATATGTGATTGAAAATTGAAAGAGCAAGGATTTACCGTGTAGCTTTGGGCTAACGGGTCGTGTCCACGAGGAGGAATGCGATGAAAGCTTTTTGGTGTTTTATTTTGAAAGCTAAGAATGGTGCTAGTTTTTTAGTTGAAAAGATAATGAAAAGAAGGGAAATGATTAAAAGAAAATTTGCAAATTTGGAGAAGGCTTTGGAAAAGGTGATTTAAAAAGCTTTGAAAAGTGATTTGTTGTTTTTAATGTAAGAAGTAGAAGATCTGGGCTCACTAATTTTATTTACTTAACTACTTATCTCAAGAACATTTTTAGTGCATCACTTTTATCATAGGCAAAAAGCTTAATTTCTTTTAGTGTTCAAGTAAAACAAATGATATGATTTTGGATCAAATCTTGAGGTCTTTCTTAACACAACATTAAAAATAGAATGTTAAACCATCGAGCGTGAAGAAGTAAGTATGGAATAAAAATGATTTAACAATAGTTGTGCTTGGAAAAATTCAAGTTTTAAAAGAAGAGCATCATCATGAGCTTTCAAGAATAAAATTTAACTTTAGGCATTATGATTCAAGAGAGTTCTTCCATAAAATTCAATTGAGAGAGAAGAGGTAGAAAAGATCAATTAGTGAGCCCAGAAAATGATTTAGCTACTTATTATGAAATGAAAACAAACAAGAGATTGACAATTAAACACAAACATATCGAATTCAAGTTGAGTTGGAATAGCAAGTAGAAGCTCCTTTGATTGTCACTTCAAAGACGAATTACACACTCAATTTCACTCTTCTCTCTTTTTTGGTCTAAACTAAAAAAGAATAAAGAGGAGATACAACTTTTCCAAGCTATCTAACAATGTTCCTAAACTCTAAAAATGAACAATAAATTTAATCCTAGTCCTTGTTAATTTTTCAGTACAAAACCCTGCCTTTTATAGGCAAAAACCCAGAGGTAAAGGAGTGAGGAGATAAGGGGAGCAAACGCTCCCCTTCTCTCCACCAACAAGCCGCGGATCCGCGGCCAGGATGTGGCCAAGTGGCCACATCCTGGTGGAGCGATGGTTGGCTGGATTTAGGCTCCCTTTTGTCTTACTGGATTCATTATTGCAGCTTCCGGATTTGATGAAACGATCCTTGATTTGTTGGCTTCAACCGCTTGATTAGGGAAGATTCATTTCAACCGGTTTTTAACCTCTCTAATTTGTCAAGATCTGCCCTGATTCCTTGATTTTGAATTTATTCTGAATTAAATGGCCTTTGGGCTCGTTTCTCTGGCCTATCCTTTAGCAATGTGCCTGTATTTTATAAAGAAAAATAGGACTTATTAATATGATTTATTTAGATAACATGCATGGTAATGTGACAATATGTATGCAAAATATGTGACCGATCACACCCCCACACTTATCTTTTGCTTGCCCTCGAGCAAAATATCAAATCTAATCCTAATTAATTATTAGACCACTTTTGCAGGTCACTCGATTACACTGAGCATGTGCAACAAGCTGTTAAACCTCTAGGTTATCCCTAGAGGACGAGTTTCGTCTCGTGAGGGTTTTTAGTGGATTGCACCCACAAAATCCATAAAGAAAGAAAAAAAATGTTAGTGTTTTCGAAAAGCATTTTGAAACTAGAAAATATTTGAAGTATATTTGTAAGGTTTTAAGTAATCTATAAATTATAGGAATATCAAAATTTTCATTCCTAAACTTAGTCTCTATTCAAAAACATGTCATCAATCAAAGTAAGGAGTCAAATTGTATTTCTCATCTAGTCTATGACTTTACCCTGAGTCATATGCACCATCGTGACTGTAAAGTTTGACTAAGTGTTCTTTAACATTAACTCCTATGCCTTATTTATTTTTGGTGGTATTTATTCCTCAATTCCATTAGGCTTTCTAATCTGCCTATGTAACTAGCCTTTAGTCGGTGACACCCAAACCGGACAGTTTTAGGGCACCAGGTGAGAAAACACCCCTAAGGACTTAAACACTTGAGCAGACAAGGCCACGAAACCAAGGTTTTTATTTATAAAATTTACCCCTTTTAGGCGTGAATACTTATGCTTCATGAGGCACAAATACCCAGCTTAATCAGAGGATTTATATATATATATATATACATATATATATATATATATATATATATATATATATATATATATATATATATATATATATATATTCAAACTTATCTAATTATCTTTTGCATAAATACCAAGGCTTGCTTAGGCCAAAGCACCTACCTAATCAGTAATAAGATTTGTTTTTTTTTTTTATACATATACAGTTTTTTTTCTTTTTTTTATTTTATAAGGCATAAGAGTCTTTGTTTTGAACCCTAAGTGTGTAAGTACATAAAGTGTGCATATTTCATCAAGGTAAAGATCAAGGTTAAATTACTTTCACAAATTTTCTTCCTACCCTAAAAATCAAACAAGTCATCTTATTTTGACCAAGTATAAGAAATCCCAATTATGATTTTCCTATTCCTTAAAATTGACTTAATTTCTTACAAAAATTATATCAAAATATTGTTCTTACCTTTCAAAAGGTTTTTTTTAAATTAGTCAATTTTTAGTTTTTTTTAGTTTTTTTTATATTAGTTAATTGGACTAAAACAAGGTACAAGAAGTTATTGCACAAGAACTAGGTATAAAAGATATGGTTCAATGTTTAGAGTTCACCTTTGGTTCTTGTTCACTTCAAATATGTAATTGATATACCTTGTTCCAATCTTCCGCTATAGCATAAAGCTATACCGAGTCGAACCACAAGGAGAGCTAGCGTAGAAGCGTTACGATACTCGTGAGAAAAAGAAAACGAGAATTCTTCTCTTGCTTAAAAGAATGAATAAAACACAAAGAAAGGAATTAAAGAGTGTATGGATATGTTCATGGTGGTAAGTGAAAAGAAATCAAGAAGAGGTTTGTTGTATTCACACTAAAAGAAAAGAAAACTCTAAAAAAGATTGATTGAAATAAAACCATGACTAGCTAACCTTAACAACCTTGCTAAAGACTTACTAAACTCCGTGATAGTGATGCGTGCCTCATGTTGATTCATCGGCATGAATACGTCTTGCTTGTGGTCTAATTACTTTCTCACTTGGATGATGGGGATTCATTCTTGGACTTGTCTTGTAGCCTCCATAGATGGTCATAGGCCTACAAATTAGACTTTCAATAATGGAATCAAAAGAGCTACACTCAAGTGATGCAAATGAAGAACATACAACATTCACTAATGGAAGTAGTGAAGTTATACATCAAATAGCATATTGGTGCTTCCATCTCCATGTTCCATCAAGGCACTAGTTCAAAGACTAGGCTCCAAGTGAGGCACACATGAATCATATGGAGAATTACAACAAGATCTTGCCAAGAAATGAAAAGAAACCCATCGGAGAAGAGAAAACCATACAAATTGCAAGATGAAGTAAAGCAATCACCCATGAGTTAGAAGTTAGCAAGGTAGTAGTTAGCTAGTTCATGGAGAAAGAATTAGCTACACATCATTACAAAAGAAAAGCTAAACATGAATAAATTGCTAGAAAGTAAACAAAGCAAGTAAGGAAAGAAAACAAACTAGAATCAAGCTCAAGTAGAGTAGATGAGAATGGATCAATCCTTGTATAGCTCCAAGTTGTCACTCCTTGTTGATACAAGCTCTCTCTCTCATACAACTCTCTCTTGCAATGAAATCTAGGGAGAAGAAGATCATAGAGAGCTAAAAACCCTAAACAAAAACTATCAAAATACAAAACTATGAACTAAACTCTCTCTCTTCTCTGATCAGTCTCAGCTCGCAGGTGAAGGTCACATATTTATAGCATGGGAGAGAACCTTCGAGAGCCTAGTTTGTTGCCACAAAATCCGGGGCTCAACGGCCAGGATCTTGCCGCGCCCATGCCGCGCCCCGCGGCAAGATCTGGGCCGTTGATCTGGATTTTTCTGTTGGAGTTTGTTGAGAGTTAGTTTGGCCACGTGGTATATCCAGAATCTTCATTTGTTGCGAGGATCTCTCTGGATCTGGATTGAGATTTGGCTTTATCTTTAATCTTTTAATTAATCACCTTAATTATTGCTAATTAAGGTAATTAATTGGCTAACTCTCCTTTAAGTATGTACCTGCAAATATGTAGAGAAGAGGAGTAAAAATCACATATTTATTTGTAATATGCATGGGAGTTATGATGTAAAATATGCAATATTGGATACTAATCACACCCCCACACTTATTCTTTTGCTCGTCCCGAGCAAAACAAAGAAAAGAAAAGAAAATCTAAGCTACAAATTTTTATTGCACCACTTTCGCAGGTGACGCGATTGCACTGAGCATGTGCAACAAGCCGTTAAACCTCTAGGTTACCCTAGAGGAGGAGTGTTGTCTCCTGAGGGTTTTCAGCGGATTACACCCACAAAATCCATAAAGAAAGAAAACAAATGTTAGTATTTTGAAAACGCATTTTGAATAAGAGACAAGTTTACAAACTATTTTTGCGAAAATATAAGTGATCCTAGGTCATAAGTCCACCTATAATCATTCTTTCTTAAACTTAGTATCCATGCAAGATCTTGTTTTTAATTAAGGTAAGAATTCAAAATTGGATTGAATATTTTATCTTTCATAAAACCTAGATAATATGCACACCGTGCACAGTGGAGATTTCTGGGATTTCAACTCCAACCATCAAGCCATTTATTTATATATATATATATATATTCTTTTTTTTTTCTTTTTCTTCCCTTAGTTTTATTAGGCTTTCTAATTCACCCATGTAGCGAGCCTATAACCGATGACTCCCAAACCAGATGGTCTTAGGGCACCAGATGAGGAAACATCCCTCGGGTTTAAGGACTCGAGTGAAAAAGGCCACAAAACTAAGAGGGATTATTCTTAATCACCGTTAGGCGTGAATAATCATGCTTCTTGAGGCACAATTACCCAGCTTAATAAGTGAGATCACTGTTAGGCGTGAGTCATCATGCTTCTTGAGGCACAATTACCCAGCTTAATAAGTGATCTTTTATTTATATATATATATATTTTTTTTTATTTTTATATATATGGCATTTTTGGTTTTTTTTTTCCATCCCATGAAATGTGTAAGTGTAAAGTGCATATTTATCTAAGGCAAAAAATTCAAGATAAAAATATCTCACCAATTTTACTTACTTAGCCTATAATTTCAAACAAGATCTATTACTTCAACTAGGTTTAAGATGTCATAATTAAGGCTTTCTTAATCTCTAAGATACATCTTAATTTTCTTAAAAATAGAACAAAACATTATCTCTTATTTCAAAAAGTTTTTTTTTTTTTTTTATTATTTTAAAAGTAAAATCTAAAAGAAAATAGAAAACCTATAAAGAAAGGTAAAATCTAAAAGAAAATAAAAACCTAAAAAGAAAATGAAAATCCTAAAAAAAAATTGAAAATCCTATGATCCTATGTTAGTAAACCCTCCCCCACACTTATTTCATGCATTGTCCTCAATGCATCATGATATATGTATGCATGAAACAAAATGGAAGGGGAAGGAATTATTTACAAGGAATATACAAGTGTAATTCTCACCTGGGCTTTTGGTCGCTTCCCTCTGGCCCGTTTCCCATCGTTCCAATGTGTTCTCTTTCTTGAGCTCCATTGGGAAACGGTCTGAATTATTCTAACCCTAGGTGTTTCCAGTTTCAATTGGTTGTTATTTTCATTCATACTCATTCCACCACATCGTTCACAAACAAAGTCCTTATCACCACTCTCACTCAGAATCTCATCGCTTCCAGTGTTTAGAAATTTTAACTCCTCTCCATATAATTCTTCAAAGCTCAAGTCAACATCCGGAAGTGGACAATTAGCTAACTTACCCCGAGTTGACTCATCTAAACACATGATCTCATCAGCAAACAAGTCTTCAAATGATATATCAATTGGAGGTTCAAATACAGTGTCAGTTGGCTTATTGAAAGTGAAGATATCCAAATCAACTTTCCCCTTTTGAAAAGGTACTCGGATAAGAGAATCACAAGGTTGTGACTCTTCTTTTGGATCTTCACCTTCCTCCTCACAATTGTTACTAATGAAGCTAACCTCAAATGTTTGATCTTTTGTTTTGTGAGGCTGTGTGTGGAAGACATTGTGTTCATGTGTCATGTTACCAAAAGTCAACCTCATTGATCCATTCCGGCAATTAATGATTGCATTTGCAGTAGCCAGGAATGGTCGACCCAGAATGACAGGAATTTGTGCCCTTTGATTGGAATTTGACACTGGTTTTGTTTCAAGGACAACAAAGTCAACAGGATAAAAGAATTCTCCAACTTTGACAAGGACATCTTGAAGTACCCCCTTGGGTTTAGTGACAGAGCGATCAGCCAATTGGATAGTCATTTGGGTTGGGAGGAGATCACCTAACCCCAATTGTTGGTACACAGAGAAAGGTAGGAGATTAATGCTGGCCCCCAAATCAAGAAGTGCCCTATTTATTGTAGTCTGTCCTATGATGCATGAAATGGTGGGGCTCCCTGGGTCTTTGTACTTAACAGGAATTGGACCAGTGAGCAACTCATTAATGAATGATGCAAGGAAGACTTTTTTAGGGACTTGGGTCTTCCTCTTCTTGGTGCACATTTCCTTCAAGAATTTAGCATATGATGGCACTTGTTGAATGGCATCAAGGAGAGGGACATTGATTTGGACCTTATTGAATGTTTCTTTTATCTTCTCCATGTGAGCATTTGACTTGTTATTTCTCAGCCTATTTGGATATGGAGCAATAGGCTTGTATGTATGCTCATCTACCTTTTCTTCACCCTTTGCCTTGGAAGTGGATGGCTCTGAACTAGAGGATGGTTTGTCAAAAGTTGGTTGTATTGGGACATGAGGTGTTGGCTTTGGTACTGGATGAGATTGTGAACTAGAAACCTTATTGTCAACTTGTTTACCAGATCTCAGGGTATGAATGGCATGACAGTGACTGGGTCCTGACTCTTCAATTTTGGGATTTAGCAATGGCTGATTTGGGAACAAATTTCTTTGATTCTCAGCCAATTGCCCAATTTGGACCTTCATTTCATTCAACTCCTGCTGCTGGTTTTTTGTTAAGGTTTCTATCATTTGTTTCAACTCAGATATTTTGGAATTATTTTGGGGTGGATGTTGAGGATATGGAGATTAGAATTGTGATTGGTAGAATGGTGGAGGATTCTGATAAGACTGATATGACTGTGGTGGACCTTGAGATGGATGAACATACAGTGAATTCTGATCGAAACTGGATGGATGAAACTGAGCATTGTACAGATGTGGAAGTGGTAGCATATGATGCTCAGGACCAGACTGACTCCATGAAAAATTTGGATGGTTCTGCCATCCTGAAGTGTAAGTGTTGGAGTATGGATGATGATTGGGTCTGGTAAATGCTGCATTCATGTTCTCCTGATATGAGTGGAGCTGAGATAATGGACACTCCTCCAAGACATGGCTAAGGTCATGACATTTGGTGCAACCTGGTCTAATCAAAGGCAATGGGTTGACCTGGTTGACCACAGAATTCCCTTTTAACTCAAGCAACTCTATCCTCTTCATTAATTGTGTGATCTTGGTTTCTGCAGCTAGAGAGGATTCTTTGGAGTGTGTACCAGTTCTGGAAGTGGTGGAAGTGGATTTGTCAGGACAAGACTCCCACTGAATGGTTTTCTCAGCTAGGGTTTCAAAGAGATCCCACCCCTGATGTTCATCTTTTTTCAAGAATTCCCCTTGGCACATGGATTCTAAAAGTGTTTTCGTTTGGTAATCTAATCCATCATAGATAATCTGGCATAGACGCCATTTCTCTATGCCGTGATGGGGACACAGGGCAAGAAGGTCTTTGAAACGCTCAAGATACTTCCAGAAAGGTTCATTAGGTTCCTGCTTGAATTGCATTATGTTTTTTCTCATGAGGGCTGTTTTGTGGATAGGATAGAATTTCTTAAGAAAGACTTTAACAAAATCCTCCCATAAAGATATGGAACTGACTGGAAGATTATAAAGCCATTTCTTAGCTAAATCCTTAAGTGCAAACGGTATGAACCGTAACCTAACAGCATCCTCAGACAGTTGGGAAATTCTCATCATTTGGCATACCTCTTCAAACTCACGAATAAAGAGGTACGCATCCTCAGACTCTAAACCATGGAAGTGGGGAAGTGTACTAATGAATTGTGGTTTCAGCTCAAAATTGTTTCCATTAGGCTCGGGGAGAAGAATGCATGAAGGAATGGAGGTGCGAATCGGATAAAATCGATCCTGAAGTGAGACGTTGTTGGTCATGGTGTCAAGTGGTTGTGTAAGTGCAAGTGTAGAATTAGGATCACAAAACCACTATCGTATATACAATCACAAACAACGTGCACCGATCACACCAGCGAAAAAGAAAAAAAATCAATCCAAGCTTGTCTAGAGTTTCTGATCCTAGATGACTCCTAAATAGACTGTCCACAGGAGGTTTGGTGTAGACTCTGACTATAAGCAAATCAGCCAGGGAAGGGTAAGGTTGGTGGGAGGTTTTCCGTCCGGAGACGTTCCTTAATTAAGTAACCAACAACCTTCGGGCTTTCGGCCCTCAACCCCTTTCCTAGACACTGATTTTACAGAAGTCAATTTCCAACACTTTTCCCCCTTAGGAAAATCTCCTAAGTGAGTCCGTATGTCCCTAGGGCCAACGTCTATCAAATTTTATTTACAAGCTTGGGATTGTGAGTGCGTGGGAGAATGATTTCCGGGCTAAGGAAAGGGTAATGACCTCCCCCACCTTATCTTATTTACAGGTATTGCCCTTAAAATTGATTGTGCAAGTGTACGATATAGAAACAAACAAGGTTCACTCCAAGTAAGATAAATCAAACACAGAGTGAGTCCTAGTCTATATGCAATGAATTACGTACCTTGTCCCCCGCACTCTTCAACAGTAAAAGTAAAGAATTGAAAGACACGTGCCTAAAATGCAAATGTCTAACAATTTTTAACAATTACAACCAATTTTTTACTGTTGAATTAATTTAGCAGATATATGGTGCAGAATACAGAATTTAAAGTATATCAGCAGCTGTAATTTGCAGATCTGAAGCCCCTGCAGAAAACTTGTAAGTAGTTAACTCCTTATTGCCGCGTTTCCACGGCAAATCTTGTGGATCCGCGGCAATTTGGAGGGATCCTGGGCTCTGCTTTCTTGAGCAGAGGCCCAGGTCCACTTATGTGTTTCTGCTGTGCAAGATTTCCTGTATCTTCAACCTGTACCTGCAACAGAGAAGAAGTATCGTTTAGTTTCTCACTTTTAAAGCAAATACCGTCGCTCTCCCCGGCAACGGCGCCAAAAATTTAATTGGACTAAAACAAGGTACAAGAAGTTATTGCACAAGAACTAGGTATAAAAGATATGGTTCAATGTTTAGAGTTCACCTTTGGTTCTTGTTCACTTCAAATATGTAATTGATATACCTTGTTCCAATCTTCCGCTATAGCATAAAGCTATACCGAGTCGAACCACAAGGAGAGCTAGCGTAGAAGCGTTACGATACTCGTGAGAAAAAGAAAACGAGAATTCTTCTCTTGCTTAAAAGAATGAATAAAACACAAAGAAAGGAATTAAAGAGTGTATGGATATGTTCATGGTGGTAAGTGAAAAGAAATCAAGAAGAGGTTTGTTGTATTCACACTAAAAGAAAAGAAAACTCTAAAAAAGATTGATTGAAATAAAACCATGACTAGCTAACCTTAACTACCTTGCTAAAGACTTACTAAACTCCGTGATAGTGATGCGTGCCTCATGTTGATTCATCGGCATGAATACGTCTTGCTTGTGGTCTAATTACTTTCTCACTTGGATGATGGGGATTCATTCTTGGACTTGTCTTGTAGCCTCCATAGATGGTCATAGGCCTACAAATTAGACTTTCAATAATGGAATCAAAAGAGCTACACTCAAGTGATGCAAATGAAGAACATACAACATTCACTAATGGAAGTAGTGAAGTTATACATCAAATAGCATATTGGTGCTTCCATCTCCATGTTCCATCAAGGCACTAGTTCAAAGACTAGGCTCCAAGTGAGGCACACACGAATCATATGGAGAATTACAACAAGATCTTGCCAAGAAATGAAAAGAAACCCATCGGAGAAGAGAAAACCATACAAATTGCAAGATGAAGTAAAGCAATCACCCATGAGTTAGAAGTTAGCAAGGTAGTAGTTAGCTAGTTCATGGAGAAAGAATTAGCTACACATCATTACAAAAGAAAAGCTAAACATGAATAAATTGCTAGAAAGTAAACAAAGCAAGTAAGGAAAGAAAACAAACTAGAATCAAGCTCAAGTAGAGTAGATGAGAATGGATCAATCCTTGTATAGCTCCAAGTTGTCACTCCTTATTGATACAAGCTCTCTCTCTCATACAACTCTCTCTTGCAATGAAATCTAGGGAGAAGAAGATCATAGAGAGCTAAAAACCCTAAACAAAAACTATCAAAATACAAAACTATGAACTAAACTCTCTCTCTTCTCTGATCAGTCTCAGCTCGCAGGTGAAGGTCACATATTTATAGCATGGGAGAGAACCTTCGAGAGCCTAGTTTGTTGCCACAAAATCCGGGGCTCAACGGCCAGGATCTTGCCGCGCCCATGCCGCGCCCCGCGGCAAGATCTGGGCCGTTGATCTGGATTTTTCTGTTGGAGTTTGTTGAGAGTTAGTTTGGCCACGTGGTATATCCAGAATCTTCATTTGTTGCGAGGATCTCTCTGGATCTGGATTGAGATTTGGCTTTATCTTTAATCTTTTAATTAATCACCTTAATTATTGCTAATTAAGGTAATTAATTGGCTAACTCTCCTTTAAGTATGTACCTGCAAATATGTAGAGAAGAGGAGTAAAAATCACATATTTATTTGTAATATGCATGGGAGTTATGATGTAAAATATGCAATATTGGATACTAATCATTTGTCATTTTTTTAATATTAGTCATGTTAGAACCCTCCCCCACACTTATCTCATGCATTGTCCCCAATGTATGAAAGAAATGTATAGATGCATGAAATAAAATGGAAAAGAAGAAAGTTACCGATACACTAGGTCAAAAAGACCCATAGCCGTTTCATTTACCGGCACCGATTCCAAGAAAGGTTTAAGGCGTTGACCATTTACCTTAAAGTCATTTCCATTCTTAGGGTCACTGATCTCTACTGTACCGTGTGGAGACACGGTTTTTACAACGAATGACCCAGTCCATCTTGATTTTAATTTTCCTGGAAAAAGATGAAGCTTAGAATTATAGAGTAAGACTTTTTGTCCAGGGATAAAGATTTTTCTTATGATGTGTTTATCATGAAAAATCTTAACTCTATCTTTAGTGATCTTAGCATTTTCATAGGCGTCATTTCTTAACTCCTCTAATTCAGAAATTTGTAATTTTTGAAGGTCACCTGCCTTAGTCAAGTTGAAATTCAATTGCTTGATTGCCCATAAGGCCCGGTGCTCTAACTCAACGGCTAGGTGATAAGCTTTGTAATAGACTAACCTATAAGGAGACATCCCTAGAATCGTCTTGAAAGCGGTCTTGTAGGCACATAGGGCATCTACAAGTTTGGTGGACCAATCTTTTCGATTTTGGTTCACAGTCTTCTAAAATATAAGCTTGACTTGTCTATTGGAGGAAACCTCAACCTGCCCACTGGTTTGAGGATGATAAGGTGTGGACAACTTGTGAGTGATGGAATACTTTCACATAAGAGCTTCGAAGGATCAATTGCAAAAGTGAGTGCCATTATCACTGATGATAGCACGAGGGGTTTCGAAGTGTGAAAAAATGTTCTCTTTCAAAAACTTTATGACAACTTTGTTATCATTAGTTCTACTAGGAATAGCTTTTACCCACTTGGACACATAGTCCACAGTAACCAATATGTATTGGTTTCCAAATGAATTAGGAAATGGACCCATAAAGTCGATGCCCCAAACATCAAATGGTTCTATTTCTAGAATTGGGTTGAGGGGCATCATATTTCGTTTTGAGATCCTTCCTACCATCTGGCGTCTAGGGCACGTCTTGCAAAATTCATAAGCATCTTTGAACAAAGTGGGCCAATAGAACCCACTTTGTAACACTTTTTCAGCAGTCTTGCGGGGACCAAAGTGTCCACCGCATGCAAGGTCGTGACAAAATGATAGAACACTCTTAACCTCCTCATCGGGAATGCATCTCCTAATAATTTGGTCAGAACAGTACTTAAAAAGATACGGTTCGTCCCAAAAGAAATACCAGACTTGGGATAAGAACCGGTATATATCGTTTTTGGATCAATGAGACGGAGTTTGATTTGTGACTAAGTAATTTACTATATCAGCATACCAAGGTTCCCTAAAGATAGCTAAGAGATTTTCATCAGGAAAATCCCCATTTATAGGTAATTTGTTGCATGGACAATTAGGGATTCGTGAGAGATGGTCAGCAATGACATTTTCTAAACCTTTCTTATCTCGAATCTCGAGATCGAATTCTTGAAGAAGGAGGATCCAACGAATGAGTCGGGCCTTGGCATCCTTCTTTATCATGAGGTACCTAAGCGTAGAATGATCGGTGAAAATGGTGGTTTTGGACCCTAGTAGGTAGGGACGAAATTTCTCTAAGGCAAACACTACTGCCAAGAATTCCTTCTCAGTCGTAGTGTAGTTCAATTGAGCATCGTTGAGAGTCCTACTAGAGTAGTAAATCACGTGCTGCTTGTTATTAATACGTTGTTCTAGGACAGCGCCTATGGCAAAATCGAAAGCATCACACATGATTTTGAACAGTTTAGACCAATCCGGTGCAGATATGATTGGTGCAGAAATAAGCTCTCTCTTAAGCTTCTCCCAAGAATTCATACATTCAGCATCGAAAGTGAAGGGCATGTCCTTAGATAATAGATTAGTCAAGGGCCTAGCAATCTTACTAAAATCCTTGATAAATCTTTGGTATTAACCGGCGTATCCTAAGAAGGATCTAATATCCTTCACGCATTTGGGCATGGGAAGCTTTACAATAACTTTAATTTTGGCTCTATCCACTTCAATTCCTTTCTTGGAGATTTCATGACCCAAGACAATTCCATGTTTTACCATGAAGTGGCATTTCTCCCAGTTCAGTGTAAGATTTTCTCAGCACAACGTTGGAGGACAAGTTCTAAATGGTGGAGACATTGAGTGAATGAATCTCCGTAGATGGAGAAATCATCCATAAAGATCTCTAAGAATCGTTCTACCATATCAGAGAAAAGACTTAACATTCAACGTTGAAATGTTGCAGGGGCATCGTATAAGCCGAAAGGCGTTCGAGTATAAGCAAATGTCCCAAATGGACATGTGAACGTAGTCTTTTCTTGGTCCATAAGAGCAATAGGAATCTGATTATACCCCGAGTAACCGTCCAAGAAACAATAATACTCGTGGCCCGCCAATTGTTCAAGCATTTGATCAATGAAGGTAAGTGAAAAATGGTCCTTACGAGTTACAGCATTAAGCTTCCTATAGTCAATGCAAACTCGGATCTTTGTGGGAAGTCGAGTTTGGACCAACTCTTTGTTCTCATTTTCCATTACGGTGAAACCGGATTTCTTTGGAACCGCGTGGACAGGACTGACCCATTGGCTATCAGAAATGGGATAGATTATCCCATTGTCTAAGAGTTTCATAATTTCAGCATGAACAGCCTCTTGCATTATAGGGTTTAACCTACGCTGCGGGTCTCTTTTAGGTGTTGCACCTTCATTGAGATGAATGCGATGTTGAACTATAGTTTGACTTAATCCCTTTATATCAGTCATAGTCCAACCAATGGCTTCCCTATGTTTTCTTAGATTAGCTTTAAGATCTTCTTCTTCCCCGTCATTTAAATGGGAGGCAATGATGACAGGAAAGGTCTCTTGTTCGCCTAGATAGACGTACTTGAGATGCGCAGGTAAGGCTTTTAATTCTAAGGAAGAGAAAGGTTCACTAGAAGGATTAGTCAAATTTGTTGGCTCTATATTTGATAAAATAGGGTTTGAGGCCCAATTCACATCAGACTCAACAACCTGATCAAGATTAAAGTCGTCAGACTCTAACCCGAAGTCACACTCAGTTTCTAGTTTCAATTCTTCCCTATGTTCGATTGTTAAGTTCTCAATGAGGTTGACTTCAAATATTTGGTCCTCAACATCATGGGGTTGTTTTCCTAGGTTGAAGACATTGACTTCTCTAGTCATGTCCCCAAAGGTTAACCTCATGGACCCATTCCTACAATTGATGATGGCATTAGCAGTAGCAAGGAATGGTCGCCCTAGGATAACATGAGTTTGAGCCCTATGATTGGACATAGGTTGTGTCTCTAGAACTATAAAATCGACAGGGTAAATAAACTCCCCGACCCGAATAAGGACATCATTAATCTCCCCTTTTGGAACTTTTACTGAACGGTCAGCCAGTTGGATAGTGACTCAAGTTGGACTAAGATCGCCCAACCCGAGTTGTTGATAAACTGAGAATGGAAGCAAGTTAATACTTGCCCCCAAGTCAAGAAGTGCATGACTAATCTCGGCTTGTCCTATTGTACAGGCAATGGTGGGACTACCTGGATCCTTGTACTTAAAAGGGATTGGACCCGACAGTAGCTCACTAATGTTAGTGGCTAAGAAGACCTTTTTAGGTACATTAGTCTTTCTCTTCTTGGTGCACATGTCCTTAAGAAACTTAGCATAGGATGGGACTTGTTGGATGGCATCAAGAAGTAGCACATTTATCTTCACTTGATTAAATATCTCAATTATCTTGTCCATGTGTGAATTTTGCTTGTTGTTTTTCAGCCTATTAGGAAATGGTGCTATAGGCTGGTGCACCTAACTGGTTGACTTATCTTTTTTAGATTCGTCAGATTTGGAAGGATTTGGATTAGATGAGGTAGATGCTTGATTTTGGTTGTGCTGAATGGGATTAGATAGTATTGACACTTGGTTATCAACTTTCTTTCCCGACCTCAATGTATGAACAGTATTACATTGATTCATTGATTGATTCTCAGCCAAATGAGCTTGTTGAGAATTCTTAGGATTCGTTATTGGCTGACTAGGCAAGGTACCCTTTTGTCTCTCATTCTGTGGAGTGGCTAATTGGCTCATTTGAACCTCTAATCTCTGTATAGTTTGCATGAGAGAATCTTAGTTTTTCATGTATCTTTTCATGTTTCTCTCAAAGTCAGTCATTCTCCTTTCTAGTTAGGATTCTGGAAGGAAGATTGTAGAGCTTGGTGGGGAAAGTTTTGTTGATAGTTTGAAAAGTTAGGTGGATGGTTGGGAGAATTATTGTGAAAATTGAAAAAGTTGGGTTGATGATTGGAAGAATTATTAGCATGATGGAAGTGGCTTGCAGGATTTGACCGTGAGTGGTCATTGTTATTTTGGCTCCATGAGAAATTAGAGTGATTTCTCTAGCCAGGATTGTACGTTGGTGCATAAGGATTATTGTTCGGCCTTGAAAAGGCCGCATTCATCGGTTCAAGGTATTGTTGCTGAGCCTGAAACACATGACACTCCTCAAACACATGATTCATGGCTTGACAGTAGGTACAGCCTGGAGTTGAAAATTGGTTTGGGCTGACTTGATTGACTGGATACGGTTCCTTAGTTTCTAAACCTTCCAGCCTTCTTGCTAGGTTAGCTAACTTAGCCTCATTAGTTATGGATGATTCAATTGAATGGAGACCTCCTTTTGAAGAGATGGAGTTTGGATTCCTAGAGGTTTCACTGGTAGGTTCCCATTGGATGGTCTTTTCAGCTAGGTTTTCATATAAATCCCATCATTCATTTTCATCCTTCTACAAGAATCCCCTTGGCACATACTTTCTAAAAGGATTTTGGTAGAATAGTCTAAACCGTCATAAAGAATTTGGCATTGTCGTCATTTCTCTATTCCATGATGAGGATATTGGACAAGGAGGTCTTTAAAACGTTCAAAGTACCTCCAAAACAGTTCACTAGGTTCTTACTTGAATTGCATGATGTTCTTCCTAATGAGAGCGATCTTATGAATTGGATAGAATTTCTTCAGAAGACCTTGATGAAACCATCCCAAGATGTGATAGAGCTGGCCGCTAAGCTGTAAAGCTATTTCTTGGCTAAGTCCTTAATAGCAAAAGTGAAAAATCTCAACCTAATAGTATCATCTACTAGGTGTAAGATTTTCATCATTAGGCATACTTCCTCAAATTCTATTATGAAGAAATAGGCATCTTCGGACTCTAAGCCATGAAACTTAGGGAGTGTGTTGATGAATTGAGGCTTGAGCTCAAAATTATATTCACCAACCGATAGAAGTAGAATGCAAGATGGAAGTGAGGTTCTAATGGGATAGAACCTATCCTGCAATGATGTTGGTTGAGCCATAACCAAGTCCGGTCTTGGTTCAAACTTGGGTGGTGATGTGTTTCTAGTCAACCTAGATGAATTAGGGTCTCTTGACCACACTTGCATACACAAACACAATCACAATCATAAACAAGTTTACCAGTAGTCAACAAGAGTAATCAACCAAGCTTAGTCTAAGGTAACCTTGACCTAGACAACTCCTAACTGGTGTATTGTCCACAGGAGATATAATACAGACTTTGACCACAAGCTAATCAGCCAGGTCAGGGCAAGATTGGTAGGACGTATCCGCGCAAAAGCGACGAGCCTAATTAAGCTAAACCACCAGCCTTCGGGTTTCGCCCCTCAATCCCTTTCCAAAACACTGATTTGGCAGGAGTCAAATTCCAACACCTTCCCCCTTAGGATAATCTCCTAGTGAGTTCAAAATGTCCCTAAGGCCAACGTCTAATAGATTTTACTTAAGCTTAGGTTGTGCGTGCTTGGAGATGGTTTGTGGGTTAAGGAAAGGTAATAACTTCCCCACCTTATCTTGAATTGGGTTTTGCCCTTAGAATTTATTGTGCAAAGTGTGCAAGATATAGAAAAGTAACATTCAAAAAGTAAATATCACCCAAGACTGTTTCCTAAACTATATGCTATGCATACGTACCTTGTCTCCAGCTATCTTCAATAATAATTGTAAAATAAACGTAATTAGATAAATGCCTAGAATGCAAATCTAAACGTTTTTTAAGCAATTAACAATCACTCAAATTACTATTGAATTAAAACAGGGATTGTGAATAGCAGATATAGTAAGAATATAACACACAAAAACTTAATTTTTGCAAGCAATATGTCCTGCAAAAAAGAGTTTTAGTAGTCCAACAAAAATTTTAACTTTTGCACTAGCAATTTCTTGAAATTCTGTTTCCTACTTTCGAGAGTAGGGGCACAAAATACCAAGTCTTCTCCTGCAATGTTTGAATGCTAAATCTAAATCTTGACATCCCTGAAACAAGACACCAAACTTTTTAAAAAACAAATACACCGTTCCCTCCCCGGCAACGACGTCAAAATTTGATTGAAAAATGAAAGAGTAAGGATTTACCGTGTAGCTTTGGGCTAACGGGTCGTGTCCACGAGGAGGAATGTGATGAAAGCTTTTCGGTGTTTTGTTTTGAAAGCTAAGAATGGTGCTAGTTTTTTAGTTGAAAAGATAATGGAAAGAAGGGAAATGATTAAAAAAAAATTGCAAATTTGGAGAAGGCTTTGGAAAAGGTGATTTAAAAAGCTTTGAAAAGTGATTTGTTGTTTTTAATATAAGAAGGAGAAGATCTGGGCTCATAATTTTATTTACTTAACTACTTATCTCAAGAACATTTTTAGTGCATCACTTTTATCATAGGCAAAAAGCTTAATTTCTTTTAGTGTTCAAGTAAAACAAATGAGATGATTTTGGATCAAATCTTGAGGTCTTTCTTAACACAACATTAAAAATAGAATGTTAAACCATCAAGCACGAAGAAGCAAGTATAGAATAAAAATGATTTAACAATAGTTATGCTTTGAAAATTCAAGTTTTAAAAGAAGAGCATCATCATGAGCTTTCAAGAATAAAATTTAACTTTAGGCATTATGATTCAAGAGAGTTCTTCCCTAAAATTCAATCCCGAGAGAGGAGGAAGAAAAGATCAATTAGTGAGCCCAGAAAACGATTTAGCTACTCATTATGAAATGAAAACAAACAAGAGATTGACAATTAAACACAAACATACCGAATTCAAGTTGAGTTGGAATAGCAAGTAGAAGCTCCTTTGATTGTCACTTCAAAGACGAATTACACACTCAATTCCACTCTTCTCTCTTTTTTGGTCTAAACTAAAAAAGAATAAAGAGGAGATATAACTTTTCCAAGCTATCTAACAATGTTCCTAAACTCTAAAAATGAACAATAAATTTAATCCTAGTCCTTGCTAATTTTTTAGTACAAAACCCTGCCTTTTATAGGCAAAAACCCAGAGGTAAAGGAGTGAGGAGATAAGGGAGCAAACGCTCTCCTTATCTCCACCAACAAGCCGCAGATCTGCGGCTTGGGCCGCGAATCTGCGGCCAGGATGTGGCCAAGTGGCCACATCCTGGTGGAGCGATGGTTGGCGTGAATTTGGGCTCCCTTTTGTCTTACTGGATTCACTATTGCAGCTCTCAGATTTGATGAATCGATCCTTGATTTGTTGGCTTCAACTGCTTAATTGGGAAGATTCATTTCAACCGGTTTTCAACCTCTCTGATTTGCCAAGATCTGCCCTGATTCACTGATTTCAAATTTATTCCGAATTAAATTGGCTTTTGGGCTCATTTCCCTGGCCTATCCTTTAGCAATGGGCCTGCATTTTATAAAGAAAAATAAGACTTATTAATATGATTTATTTAGATAACAAGCATGGTAATGTGATAATATGTATGCAATATATGTGACCGATCAATATGCTTGGTTGATTGTGTGCCTCACTAGTGCTGAACCAAGAGAGCTTCATAGAGCACGCCAACTCTTATTTTGAGAAATTTAGAGGAGACAGTCCAGAGCCCGTCACTGGGAATTCGGCTACACTCTTTAGTTACACTTAGTGGTTGCAATTAGTTTTTAATTCCGTATCATTTGTCATTAGATTAGCCATACACCTATTCACCTCCCCTGTAGGTGTATTTTCAATTGGTATCAGAACCTACGCTCCTGATATTAGATTTAACCACTCGGAGTGAGATCTTGGCTAGCTGATCTAGATTTGCATTTTGCACACTCATTATTTATACACTCATGGATCACCTTGCCCCTCCTATGTTTGATGTTTCCAACATCGATATATGGAAGCTTAGAATAAGTGCCTATTTAAAAACCCTAGGTATGCATGTTTACCTTACTACTATCAAGAAATCTTATCTTGGTAATAACAAGCAGATAAAAGCCAATGCACAAGCCTTAGAGGCACTTAGGCGCACTTTTAGCAAAGATTATTTATCTATGGTTTCTCATTGTGATTCTGCTTTTACAATGTGGAACACATTGACCTCTCCCAAGCTACAAACGACGAATTATGTAGAGAAGGAATCTAGTAGAGATGAATCCGAACAAGCGTGCTATATGATCCAAGGGAATGACTCCCTTGAGGTACATTCGGAAACTTAACTAGATGATAGTGTTAGTTCTTCAGGTGATGACATTATGGATGCAGATGATTTAAATGAAGAACTATCTATAGTGTGTGAAAACTTGCGAGAAAAATATAAACTTTTGAAAAAGAAAAGTATTAAATTAAATAAAAAAATAAGGATTTGTGTTCAAAATTTGATTTGGTTTTGCAAGAGAGGGATGAGATTTCTAGTGAAAGGGACTCATTGAAATCCCAACTTAACCTTGCCCTTAATGAAAATAAAATTTTAAAGAATAAAAATGATTGTGATGATGTTTTGAAGAAAAATGAGGTTTTGTCTTCAAAACTTGATATTATTTTAAAAGAGAACAATTCTTTAAAAAATAAAATAGCTTTGATTTTAAAAGAATTGGAACTTGTTTCAAATAAAAATAAATCTTTAAAAAATGATTTAGATTCACATGTTTGACATGCTACTATAACTTCACCATCTAGTGTATCTATTGAAAATGATATAAATATGTTAAAGAAAAGTGTTGATTATTTGGGCTTAACTTTGAGCCAATGTGCTATGAATTATAAGAATTGGAATCCATGTTTCGCAAGAAATATGCACCACATATACATGCATACAAATCACGGCATACAGATACTTCTCATGTTCACACACATGACACTATGTATGCTCATGTATACACTTGTACACATTGTGGACGTAAGGACCACCTTGCATAGTTTTGTTATAATAGAATATATAATTTAAATTTAGCAAATAAATTTGTTTGGGTTAAGAAAGGTGCTAACCCCCATAGACCCAATAAAGTATGAGTACCAAAATTTACTCCTATTTTATTTGATGTAGGTGTGGGCTCTCACATGACGTGAGAGATATGGTGCCTTGGTGGTGAATGCATATGGAGCTAGATGGACATACCCTATTGATGCATCATTATCAAGGAAGTTTGGTGGGAGGACCACATGGTTTGGAGACCTAGAGATTAGCCCTATTGGTTTTGGTGTCTATCTCTAACTCCCATTTAGTTTACATGTTTTTACATTTGAAATTTTTCAGCATGTTTTGGTTTTATGCTCGTGTTTTGTACTTCATGTGGTGAATACTTGTTTAGATGTATTTTTTATTAAAACTTGTTTATATACTTGTACAAATAGTGAGCTACACTTGATTATAATATGTTTGTGCTTCATGCTCATTTGTACTCATTACATGTACATGTATAACCTAGTTTTGATGATTCTTTCATTTATATTTGTTTTTCCTATCTTTGTACATATTTTGCTTCATGTATATGTTCTTTTGTCTAAAGCTAATAAATATACATGTATGCCCTTGAGTCACTTGCTTTCATGCAAATTCTATTATAGACTCGTTTGTGTTTGTAATATGTATGTATATTTTTAGTTTTGATAGAACATACATATACCTTGAAGTTTAATTTTTAATGAAAAATAAATTTTTATGATGCTTGGTATTTTGAGCTTTATTGATTATTTCATGAATATGCTATTAACATGATTCTTGTGCACTCACATTATTTTTGTTTACTCATATACTTATTTTATGAGCACATTTTTGAGCCTTATAGATCTTGAGTAACAATTTTTGTGTACTTAGCAATAATTCATGGGATATATGATTTGTTTTTATATTTTAAGGATCTTTAATTAGTTTTTCAAAAATTACTTTAAGCTGGTTATTTATTCTTCATTTGATAGTGTTTTCAATTTTATTTTTGAAAACTTCTACCCTTTAAGGGCGGTTGATGGGTGACCATGCCTTATATGCTTAAAATTGAATATCTATTTAAACATGTGCATGAAAGGGAGGTAGCTATGTGATATAGAGGATTTTAATAAAAATTCTAATTTTGTATACTCATATGTATTTCTTATATATGTATGATTCAAATATCAAATAGTATCAATTTCAATTGGTATATTCATTCTCATACATATGTATGATTTGATTGTGATTACAACATCTTTACATCTTAAAGCACAAATTATGTTTATGCTAAAGCTTGACTTAATTTCAAATATTCATTGGTTTCAAATAAGCTTATGCATTATTTTCAATTGGTATTTCAATTGATATTTTATTTTTAAAAAAATATACTTCATATTTTACCTTTCAATTGATATCAAAAATTTACAATATATTTCAATTGGTATCAAAAATTTCTTAAGTATGAGATATACATGATTTGTAATATGAAAAATTCATTTTGTATACTTATAATTTTTCTTACTAAGCTTGATTAAGTTCTTAATGTCAATTATTTTTCAATTGGTATCATATACAAGCTTATACATTATTTTTTATGGTATTTCATAAAGGGGGAGACAAATTCTTATTTTATCTTTCAATTAGTTTTACTTTTCAATTGGTATCTTACTCTTTGTCTTTATGATGAAAACTATTTTTTTGTATATGCTTAAATTTTCAATATTGGTATCAATAAGTTTAAATTGGTATTATTTTCAATTTGGCATCCTTATTGCAAAATGAATATAGTGTTTACCTAAAAATTTGGTGTTTATTTTCAATTGATATCATGTTCTTTTATTGGTATCAATTCAAAAAAATTGTTTCTTTCAATTGGTTGTTTCCATTGATTATGTTTATTATTTTCAATTGGTTCTTTCAATTGATTGTGTTTATTGGTATCAAAGTTTTTGTTTATTTTTCTTGTTTATTTGGCTTCACCCCTTTGTTGATAAGTGACAAAAAGAGGGAGAAGAATTTAGGTTTATATATGCATGTTTTACTATGTGTTATGCATATATCTTATTTTATTGGTATCTTGAGCTTCATTGCATATATTTATATGTTTATTGGATATGCATATGTTAAGGGAGAGGTTCTAGGAAGCCTATCCTTAATGGATGCATATATATAACCTCATAAGTTTCGTCATCATCAATAAGGGGAGATTGTTGGCCCAGAGGCCTTTCACCTTAGTTTTGATGATGACTAACTTATGAAGATTAGTTTACTAATAATCTTGTGTTATATAGTTTAATTATTGATCAAGATATTAGTAGGTGTTTAGCTTCAACAAAGGAGTTTTGGAGCTATCTCACGTTGATTCAAGATCTCGCGCGTGAAGATCGCATCTAATACTCGGTTGGAGTCCAGCTCATTGGATCATGTTTGGATCGGGTCATCTTGAGGATGAGGATCGACAAGAAGAATTTGGTTTGTTTAGATCTTGTGTAAAGAAAGATAGTATTGATATGCTCAAGTTCACACACACAAGTTAAATATGTTTTGGTTTTCGGTTCAACCGGTCTTTGGATTTCGTATGTTTCCATGAATAGATGGAATCAAAACAAGTTTACATGGTTTAAATGTATACTAGATTTCATCTATATACATATATGCTTCATATACTTAGAAAAACTTATTTTGATAATCCTATTCATTGTTTGGAGTTTTGTATTTAAACAAAACTTATTTTTGAATTTCATGTCAAAAACATAGATATATCATGTACATAATCAGATTCTATCCATATACAATATGCTTCAAAAAGAGTTTAAATATCTCTTTTTTGTATTTATACAAGTTTGGAAAAAATCGGATTTCCATTTCAAAGTTTGGTTTTTGAAAAATACCGATTTTATGTTTAAGCCTAATTTTAATATCAAAAATATGGTTCAAATAGTTTGTAATATGTGTTGATTTTTGATCACACATATTTGGTATTCAAATATCTTATAAGAACTGATTTTTGTTGAATTAATGTGATTTTATGGGATTTAATTGATATTAAATTAACTAAGTTTTAAGTCCCAGATTTTCAGCCAGACTCAGCTGGCGGTCGACCGGATGGTCGACCGGACCAGGGGTCGGTCGACCGGACCGGTCGACTTATGTATACGAGGAACGTGTAGGCCAGCCTTGAAGGCAGGTAGACCAGGCGGCCGACCGACTGAAAGCACCCAAGTCTCGGGTGCGGCCAGTCGACTGACAGGCTTGGCCTGGTCGCCTGGAGGCTCAACGGTCAGAAAAATGACCATTGGCCGGTCAACCGGGCGGTCGACTAGAAGGGTAATCTGGGCATCCAGACTGCCAACGGCTAGAATTTTTGAGAGGGTATAAATACCCATCTCTTGGGCTGATTTCAACAAGAAAGTTTAAGAGCAAATTTTCTATCTTTCAAGTGTTTTTCAGTAAGAGTTTAAAAGAGTTTTTGTGATTAAAAGATTTATCTTTATTTGTTTTCAAGGGTTGGAAAAATCAAAGATAAATAGTCTTTGGGAATTTGTTTTTGATCTTTATTTCTATCTTCTTCTAGTATTTTTCCCAAGTGTTTTTTCTTTGTGATTTATTTTTCAAACACCTTGTTTTCTCACACTTGAGCTATCATCTCTATCCTATCTATAGGATATTATTTTTGTGGGAAAATTGATATGTGGTCTATTGAGATCACCAAGAGTTGTTTGTGATCTTTGTAATCACCAAGAGTTGTAATCTTTCTTTGCTTTGGGTTTGTGTTCATCCCTCTTGTGTAGAGGTGATTGAGATTGTTATTTGGGTTTGTGGTTATCCCTCTTGTGAAGAGATCATCGTGGTTGGAGTGTTGGCTTAGTGCCTTATCCCTCTTGTGTAGAGGTGATCATTGTTTGGCTTTGTCCCTATCCCTCTTGTGTAGAGGAGATTGTTGTTTTGCTTTGTGCCTTGCCTCTTGTGCAGAGGTGGTTGTTGTTGGCGAGAGGAGTTGTGTACTCCTAAGTTTGTAATTGTAAATCTTCAGTGGAAGTTCCCTGTGTGGGAGGTCCTGTGTGGACACATAGTGGAAATCCTTCTTTGTGAAGACGGGGACGTAGAGCAGTGGCTCGAATCTCGAAACATATCTCGGTGTTTGTAATTGATCCACTATCTCTAAACTTTCTCTCTCTTTTATATCTTGCATTGATTCATATTGCTCATTTCATAGATATGCTTGGTATTAATTGTGTGCCTCACTAGTACTGAACCAAGAGAGCTTCATATAGCACCTCAACTCTTATTTAGAGGAATTTAGAGGAGATAGTCCAGAGACCGTCACGGGAACTCGGCTACACTCTTTGTTACGCTTAGTGTGTTGCAATTAGTTTTTAATTTCGCATCATTTGTCATTAGATTAGCCATACACCTACTCACCCCCTCTAGGTGTATTTTCATAACTCCTCATGGTCACCACCTTTACACAGTTAGTCCTAAATGATGGAAGCGCTCCTGATGGTCGCTCAAAAGCCTATATCGGGTCCTCACCCTGACAGTTCAGACCTATAAGTCACTCCTGAATGATGGAAGCACTCCTGATCATTGCCACCTATACAGAGTTACTTATGAATGACAGAAATGCTCCTGACAGATGCTTAAAAGCCTATATCTGTCCTCACTCAGATGGTTCAGACCTATAAGGAGTCACTCTTGAATGACGGAAGTGCTATTGATGGTCGCCACCTACACGGAGGCCCTCCTGAATAATGAAAATGCTCTTGATGGTCGCTTAAAAGCCTATATCGCGTCCTCACCCTAATGACTCAGACCTATATAGAGTCACTCCTGAATGACGGAAGCGGTCATGATGTTCGCCACCTACACTGAGGCCTTTTTGAAAGACAAAAATGCTTTTGATAGTCACTCCGACAGCATATATCGGATCCTCACCCTGACGGCTTGGCTTACACGGAGCCTCTCTGAAAGACGAATGTGCTCTTAACGGTCACTTCGATAGCATATATCGAGTTCTCACTCTGACGGCTAGACCTACTGATCGATTACTAATATTGCATTATTTATTGTCACATCTTCACATTTATTTGTAATAAACCCTGCTATTTAGTTATCTTTTATTTAATGATGTACATGCCTTATATAATGGAGAAAGAGAGAAAATGAACCCAAAAACCCAATTAAATTCACATTTAAATGAGTTTAAATTAAAATCAAGGATTGGGACAAATATTCAGAAGATTTAGGGGGATAAGCATAGTTTTAACTGAATATCAGATCATATCAAATAAGATAATACCAAATAAAAATCAGCTAAAATCAGATTTATATGAATCGATTTGGTTGGCTTAAAGATCAATAGGGATATTGCCAAATCTGGAGTTCAAAAGAACATCTTATCAGAAAATAAGAGTATCCAAGCAAACGATGTCACGCCCCGTTTCCCAAAATATGCTGAAGTGGGGACAGGATGAGAGTCGGCGATGCATATACATAAGAAAAATACCTCACTTATACACACTAATGTTGGCCCAAAAGGTTACACTCTCCATTTATTGAGTTTTGATGATGACAAACCAAATTAGTGCTATTTGGTACTAATGAGTTTGTTTAAGATAAGTTTCAGGCTAGTACCATATTTGGAGGCCATTGCTTAGCTATTGCAACAACTTCTAGGTTTCATGAAGTAAAGAAGGCATATTGCATATCAAGGAAGGAACATAGAAGAAGGGGCTCTAGCAAGGCATAGTATGGCTCAAGACTTGAAGATTGCTCAACAAGATTTGTTTTTAGTTTTATAGGTTTAGAATTTTGTTAAAGAATGATGGATAGGTTTGAAGCTCAATCACACACGTTTTTGCGCACATATTGTTTCTAAGATGATTTTCTATAAAATGTACAAAAATATTTTGATACAAAATCCTCTGCCTACAATCAATTTTTATGTTTTATACTTAGTACTATTTAAGATATTTTTCATAAAAATCAAAGTCTTTTCAAATTGTGTTCTAAACTTAACTTTGGACCTGAGCCGGTCGACCACACCAGTCGACCGTGCCTGTGTCAGTCTTGTCCGGTCGACCGGACAAGTCGACCGTGGTTCTGGCAGATGCACGTATCAGTGTGCATGTTTGCCGGTCGACCGGGCGGTCGACCTGACTGTAGTAGCTTTGCTCTCGGGTTTGTTGGGTCGACCGGGCGGTCGACTGTATGCCTGTAACGGCTCTATTTTTGAATAGGCGGTCGACCGACCGGTCGACCGGACTAGCCGTTGAACAGTGAACGGCTATTTTTCTGGGCTGTTTTAAATTTGTCTTTTTGTGTTAAAATTAGTTTAAGGGACATATTTCAAACTTAATACTCTCTAATTAATCCTAATTATGTTTTATCCCTAAACCCTAGTCCTCTCCTATAAATAGGGGTGTTTGGGGAGAGATTGTTTACAACAATTAATTACAAGAGAAAATTCCAAAAAGTTTCCAAGTTTAAGGCTTTCAAAAGATCTTGGTTTTAGTGCTGAAATTCTCTCATTTTCTGAAGTGTTTTTCAAAAGAATTCTCTGATTTCATTTTCTTTTCTCCTTGCACACAAGAGCTTCATTCCTACTCATTGTTCTCTAAGGACCTTTTGTAAGGGAAGAGACTTTTGAAAGAGAGAGTTTGTGGTCTTTTGACTACTCAGAAATTGCTTGTACTTGAGATTGTGGAGTTGGGTACTCCGGTGTAATTGTAATTTCTTTGTGATAGTGGAAGTAGCTAGAATCCTTCTGGGAAGGCGGGGAGTAGAGCTGGGTGCTCGAACCTCGATAACATATCCTTGTGTTTGCGTTTGGTTTACATTCTTGCACTCCTTACTTTACTTTACTTGCACTTATTACTTGCTTATCATCATCATTGCTATATTTACTTGCTTTCATTCATCTTGTGAATCTTGTTGGGTGATTGTTACATCTTAATTTTAATTTGTCCATTGATTAGCATTATCACCTATTCACCCCCCTCTAGGTGATTTCAATTGGTATCAGAGCTTGGACTCTAGGTTTGGCTTAACATCCATAGAGAGATCCTTAAAATTTGCTAATCAACATTTTCATTCATCCATTCATACACTAGTAAACATGGCCGACAATATTAAATCCCCACCTAAATTGATGGACTTAATTTCTCTATTTGGAAGGTTAGGATGACTATATTTTTGCAATCTTTGGGTAGCCTAGTGGCCAAGTCCTTGACCAAACCCTATGTAGCACCCGATAGTGATGAGAGCACTTGGACCGACTTCAACTTTAGAGAATATGAGGCTAACTCCAAGGCCCAAAACTCCCTATTAACCGCCTTGAATGAGGATGACCTTACACGGGTAATTCATTGCCAATCGCCTATGAGATTTGGCAACATTTATTGGTCACACACGAAGGAACTTCACAAGTCAAGAGAGCTAAGATAGATCTCTTGAGGTCCCAATATGAGTCATTTAAATGATTGATGATGAGTCTATGGATAGTATGATTACAAGATTTACTAAAATCACTAATGGTCTTTCTTCCTTAGGTGATGACATCTCCAACGATCAAAGGTGTGGAAAGTGATTCGGGCTCTTCCGTCTTCATGGAGATAAAGGCCACCACCTTAAAGAATTGAACGACAAGGACGAGATGGACCTCATTAGTCTCATTGGGAACCTAAAGACCCATGAGATGGAGAAGAAGGCAAGAGAAGAGGCCACTACTTCAAAGAAGAAATCCATAGCCTTCAAGACATCATCCACCAATGATGACGATGAAGAAGACGAAGAAGAAGATGAGGAGCTAACTCTAC
The DNA here is from genome assembly GCA_038442645.1 of Agave tequilana. Lineage (NCBI taxonomy): Eukaryota > Viridiplantae > Streptophyta > Magnoliopsida > Asparagales > Asparagaceae > Agave > Agave tequilana. Next base: position 1,093 of record JAVJIF010029640.1, on the reverse strand, counting down.
TTGTGCGGAACGTCAAGAGGTTGTACCGGAAGAACAAGCTCAACTTCCGAAGAAAATTTGAAGCAAAGAGGAGAGAAGGATCATTTGCTACAATAGCCGCAAACCCGGACATATCATGGCGGATTGCCTGAAGTTCAAGAAGAAGATGACTTCCTCCTTCAAGCCAAGAAGCCGGAGGAAAGAAAGCATACAAGGCACGTGGGATTCGGAAAGCGAGTCCGAAGAAGAGGTGGATACGACAAACATGTGTTTCATGGCAAACACTCCAAAGGTAACCTCTCAATCTCTTGATGATGAAGATGATGAATTAAGTAAGGAAGTTCTTGTACATGCTTTTGTTGAACTTTCCGAAACTTATGATAACAAGAAACTTGAATGCTTAAAATTGCAAAAGGAAGTTGCTTTTCTCAAAATCAACTTGCTATGGTTTCTAAAGAAAAAGATGATATTCTTCTAATCTTATTTCTATTCAAAATGAGTTTAATGCCTACAAGGTTTCTTGTAGGGAAAATCTCCTATTGTTGATGAAAAAGAAATTTCCTCTTTAAAAACTAAAATGGTTTGATTTTGAAAAAGTTTTGAAAGATTGTGCTTTTAACACTAAGAAACTTGAAGAAAAGTTTTCTAAAAAGCACACCTCTCATGCTAAAGATTCACATGTTAAGTCTACTCATGCTCACACTACTACACATAACACTTCTCATGCTAGATCTTTTCATGCTCACAATTCCCATGCTCACAATCACACACTCACTATGCTTTTAAATATGGTAGTGTATAGATGCACATATTGTGGTAAGAATGGGCATTTGGCTAAATTTTGTTATGACCAAGTAAATAGGACCAATAATCTTGTTTGGGTTAATGAAACTAACTCTTTAGGACCCAAGAAAATGTGGGTACCAAAATCAAGACCTAAATTATTTGATGTAGGTACACACCAAGGCTCCAAGACGTAGGGAGCGGTGGTACCTTGATAGTGGTTGTTTAAGACACATGACGTGGGATATCAACAACTTCACAACCCTATCAAGGTACATGGAAGGTGGCTCCGTCACCTTCGGGGATGACTCCAAAGGAACTATCATCGGTA
>JAVJIF010029639.1:0-63210 GCA_038442645.1 Agave tequilana | reverse complement strand
GCAGATGATATGCAGGTTAAAAGGGAAGCATGATCGACCCCTGTATTTCACAGGGTATATTGGATCGTCTGAGGTGAATCGCATCCAGGTAGATCCCGGGTCTGCATTGAGCATCATGCCTCGCCGGGTCATGCAACATCGGCATTACTACTCATCGTTTGAGCCCTACTTAGACAACTATCTATGGGTTCAATGCCAACCAGACCCGTCCGATGGGGAAAATCAAGCTCAAATGCCAGATTGGAAGCCTCAAGTCGGAAGTGACATGCTACGTCATCGACGCCGACGCTTCCTACAATCTATGCTGGGACGAACGTGGATTCACCGCAACTCCATCGTTCCTCCACTCTCCACCAAGTCATGAAATACATTGACGGGAGTGGAAAGGTGCAGATGTTGATCGCCGAAAGGTATCGTTCAAAGGGGTCGAGAATTATTTCACCGACTCTTTGCTGTACCAAGATCGGTGGAGACGGATGAAGTCCCGCGACCAGAGGAGCCAGACTCTGGTAAACGAAGCTTGACACCAAGCCCGAGAAAGAAGTGCCTGTGGGAGTTAGAATCACTTGTAACGAGCACTAATAAGCTCGATGTTGATAATACCACCGACGATGTAGGCGGTTGGTATTAATGAAGATTTAGATTTTGCGTATTTTTCTGTGTTTGCTTCTGATTCAGTACATCAGACACTAGCACCGAAGTAGACGATGACCCTGGTCGGCAATAGATGCTTTGACATCGTTGCATGTACCAGTGAAGTCGTCCTTCGAGACATACCAAGATAATGGTAATGCGCAAGAATCTATATTATGGTTCCAGCAAGACGGAAAGCCAAAAACCAATTCTTTTTGGGCGAATCTCGTCTGAACCAACGCCCCACGAGAATCGGAAGGCGAGGAGGAATCCCCTCAGTTCGGTCATTATGAACCAAAAGCACTCAAAATGATGAGATGCATGAGGTACGACCTGACCAACAGACCCGGGTTAAACTTCGGCAAAGGAAGGAGGACGCTGCTTCGATCCTTTGTGCCGAAAGGAAGGCCCCCGATTATTATCATCGGACGCGCCGGGGGTTGGGCTATGTATCAACTCCGGTCCCATCAGCCTCCGATTCTAGGAATCGTCGAGCAACGATTACTCTTCAGACACATCATCTTGGGAGTCAGATGTCAGTATCGGCAACATCTTCAAGGAACTTTCGGTGAACATGGTTTCGACAAGCCACCTGGAAGATGGAAATGAAGAAATGATCCAATCTGATACAGATCCTTGGATCAAACATTTAAATGCTCTTTGGGACACTCGCTTTGAACAGCGCGAGCCACCCACAGAAGACAAGGTTGTTCAGATCAACCTAGGAGATGAGGCTAACCCTAAGCCCATCTTCATAAGTGACGGCCTGTCACCTTCGGAGAAAAAGGATCTAATATCTCTTGTACAAGAGTATATAGACGTCTTCGCCTGAAATTATGAGGACATGCCAGGACGATCCTCAAGTGGCTATGCACCGCCTCAACATCAATCCGGACGCAAAACCCGTCAAACAACAACAGCGACGGTTTCGTCCAGAAATAATGGAGGCAATTCAATCAGAAGTCAGAAAACTTATTGATTCTGGCTTCATCAGGGGAAGAACAACATCCTGACTGGGTAGCTAACATCGTCCCCGTCGCCAAGAAGAACGGGAAGATCCGGATCTGCATCGACTTCCGCGATCTAAACGAGGCCTGCCCCAAGGACGAATTCCTATTGCCGATCACAGATGTCATGATTGACAATACTTGTGGATTCGAACGAATGTCCTTCATGGACGGATTCTCAAGATACAATCAAATCAAAATGTATCCTGATGACGAAAAGCATACCTCCTTCAGGACACCTCTAGGGGTATATTGCTACACTGTTATGCCCTTCGGACTGAAAAATGTAGGGGCAACATACCAAAGGGCCATGAACGCCATTTTCCATCAGCAAATACGCAAAACGGTGGAATGTTATGTTGATGACATCGCGGTAAAAAGCCGCACTAAAGGTGATCACATAGCGGACCTGAAGGTGGTCTTCGACATTATGCGGGCCCATCAATTGAAGATGAATCCCACAAAGTCCTTTCAGGGGGTGGCCAGTGACAAATTCTTAGCATTTGTTGTAACATCCACCGGAATTCACTTGGACTGGAAAAGGTTCGTGCTATCCAGGAGAGCAACCCCCAAGAAATCTCAAAGAACTCAGGGGATTGCAAGGACGATTGGCGTACATCCGCAGGTTTATCTCAAACCTCTCCGGAAGATGCCAACCTTTCGCTAAGTTAATGAAGAAGGGTGTCTCATTCATTTGGGATGACGCTTGCCAACAAGCGTTCGAGGAAATCAAGCAATACCTCACCCAACCACCAGTACTTGCAGCTCCGGTATCCGGAAAACCTTTCCTGGTGTACGTCCGGGCAATGGATCATTCTTTGGGAGCTCTATTAGCTCAGAATGATGATCACGAACGTGAGCAAGCAATCTACTATCTGAGTAGAACAATGATCGGAGCCGAACATCGGTATAATCCGATCGAGAAGGAATGTTTGGCATTAGTGTTCGCTATTCAGAAAAATGCGACACTATCTGGTAGGCCCAAACTATAAACGTCATATCAAAAGTCAACCCCTGAGGTTACTTATGACTAAGCCTTCATCATTAAACGGCCGGCTGGCAAAATGGGCCATATTACTCTCCAATATGAGATGCACTTTTTACCACAAAGGCCATTAAGGGACAAGCGGTGGCGGATTTCCTAGCTGAGCACCCAGATCCGAGGGCAGCCAAAGTCTACGAGGATCTCCCAGATGAAGTTGCTGAAGTCTGCCTGACTCAGACATCATTCGAAAGTCAAGTATGGCAACTTTTCTTCGACGGTGCATCAAGAACAAGCCAAAGGGACACGTAGTAGCGGGGGTAGGAGTAGTACTCGTATCCCCACAAAATTATGTGATTCCCCGAGCTGTCTCATTAACTGAGCCTTGTTCCAACAATGTGGCGGAGTACAACGCTCTTTTGATTGGGATGCAATTCGCCGATGAGATTGGCGTTAAAAATCTCGAGGCATATGGTGATTCCAAACTCATCGTCAGCCAGGTTCGCGGGGAGTACGAAGTCAGACATGAGGACCTAATACCCTACCACAACGCAACTATCTGCATGGCCGAGGGGTTTACAAGCTTCTACATCGACCATGTATCGCGCAGGCAAAATGCGCACGCGGATGCACTCGCATCCCTCGCGGCCTCCTTAGCTCTTCCAGCTGGAGCAATGGAGAAGATATTCGTCTACAGCCACGACCTGTATTGCCCGAGAAATGCTCTCGAGGGCTATCAGGAGTCAAAGGGAGATTGTCAAGGCAAAGAAGCACTGGAATTGTCAACCGGTCTAGAGCTTAAAGACTGACGATTCCCCTACATTGATTTCGTCTTATACGACATTCTGCCTGAAGACACCAAAGAGGCGGCTGCCATTCGAAGGAAAGCCCGCAAATTCTATTATAATGCGATTACGCGAACATTATATCGTCGATCGCATAACGGGATCTTGCTCCGGTGCCTCTCACCAAAAGAAGCCCAAGAGGTATTGAGAGAAGCCCTCGACGGTATGTGTGGGAGCCCATCAACCTGGCCCAAAACTGGCACATCGACTCCAAAGATTGGGTTACTATTGGCCCAAGATGGTTGCCGACGCCGTCACCTATGCTAAAAAATGCCACGCTTGTCAAGTGCATGGCGATTTCATCCATCAAGCACCAGGGTATCTCCACTCTACAACCTCTACCTGGCCATTTGAAATGTGGGGGATGGATGTGGTTGGCCCTATCAGCCCACCATCATCAAAAGGACATCGGTTCATTTTGGCAATAACCGATTATTTCTCTAAGTGGGCTGAGGCCATTCCTTTGAAGGAGGTCAAATCGTCGAACGTGATCAAGTTCGTGAAACATCACGTTATTTATCGTTTCGGTGTACCTCGGTGAATTGTACATGACAATGGACCTCAGTTCATCAGCCAGGCTTTCCAGAGATTCTGCGCTAAGTTCAGAATCCAGAGTGTGTCCTCAACGGCATACTATCCTGCCGCTAACGGCCTCGCAGAAGCTTTCAACAAGACTATTGGCAAGCTTCTCAAGAAGTTCGTCTCGAAAAGTCAACGAGACTGGGACGACAAGTGGGTGAATGCTTATGGGCTTACCGCACAAACTGTGTGAACCCCAACTAAAGCTACGCCATTTTCTTTAATATACGGGTGTGAAGCCGTGCTCCCACTGGAAATCCAAATTCCATCTCTACGCGTCGCCTTAACAGCGGAGATGACAACAGAGGAAAAGCATCGACAGCGACTCCAGGAACTGGAGGCCTTAGATGATAAACGTCTACAGGCCCAACAACAAATCGAGCTCTCCAAGCTCGTATTACCAGAGCCTTCAACAAAAAAGTTAAAATGCGAACTTTCAAGAAAGGCGATCTTGTCTTAGCCGTCAGAAGACCCATGGTAATGACGCACAAGACAAAAGGAAAATTCCAACCCAAATGGGAAGGACCATTTGTAGTAGAGTCAGTCTACTCAAATGGGTCATATCGCCTCATAACCTCAAATGGTGATACACTCATGATGCCGATCAATGGCAGGTTCCTGAAGAAATACTATCCTTAGATGGTATTCTTCCGCTGATCAAGTTAAAAGTACACCTCTGATCAAAGTAAGAAGAATTTCTTCATTATAACATCCGACGCCCCCGACGGCTAAGGATAGAGGAAAATGTTGGCTTCTAAGCCCAACATAAGTCTTCGACAACTCATCATGCTGAGGGGAATAGCATGGCTAGCCCAACTCAAACGGTAGTTGGTAAAGGCACCTCAAATCCGTTGATAGCTGAGGGTTTGCTAAAAATCCTAAGTGGACTTGGCTCCACTCTTTCCTCCAAAATCCCTTACCAATTCTCATCCACAGAATGGAAGGTCTACAAAATACAACCATTACTAAGTTAACACTATACCTCTAGTAATGAAAACTTTTCAATATTCCTTGTCGAGTACAAATTTTGTTTGTTAACTCTACACGGAGTATCAAACTTTCAAATTTGTCAAGTTAACAATATACCTCTGGCACTTCAAATTCTCACTTGTCAATTCTCACCAATAGAATGACAGGTTCTCAAATTGCTCTTATCATGAGTCAATCTTTGTCAAGTTAATACTACACCTCTGACAAATTACTGTTAAAGTTTAACACCACACCTCTAAACAGTAATCAGGTTTCTGTCATGTTTAATATTACACCTCTGACAGTCACTTTTCTTCAAACTTCCATATCGAAGCTGAAATGGATGATGCTAAGTTAACATTACACCTCTAGCATCAAGTCATTGCTAAGTTAAACAATACATCTATGGCCATGACTTTCCCTCGGACTTCTCATACAAGCCGAGATGACCAATGCCAAGTTCAACATTACACCTCTAGCATTACCCTCACTGTCAAGTTAAACATTACACTTATGACAGTGACACTTCTGAGTTAAGTTAATATCACACCTCTGACTCACATCCTTATCAAGTTAACATTACACTTCTGACAAGACCACTTTCAACCCGTTAAGTTAATATCACACCTCTAACGGTAACAAACTTTTTTAGATTCCCCACGAGTCTAGTCTCACTTGTTATTCTCTTCAACAGAATAACAAGTCTACCTAAAAGCATTGTTAGGTTAATACTACCCATCAACAGTGTTTCCATCAAATCCCCAGCTGAGCTCAATCAAGTTAATCACAAACACTTGATGAAAGTTCACCCTCCCTGGGGGTACCAATTCTACTTGTCACTTTCTCTTATAAAGTGGCAGGTCACACAAAAAATTATTTCATCTCTGTCAAGTTAATATTACACCTCTGACAGTATTGTGAGAGTTCTTGAAATAGGATCTTTCCTACGAAGTTTGACTTATTAATTTTGACAAAGTCAAAGATTCTTTGCTTCTATGAGTCTAACTGAAGACAAAGAGTTCAAGACAATGAAAGAAGCAAAAAGAAAAGTGTCACTTTTATTTATTTCCAGGCATACGAAAGTGATACAAAATGCTCTCTTATACAATAAGATTGAGTGTTACAGTTTAAACGCTCTCTTATACAATAAGATTGAGTGTACAGTTAAAACGCTCTCTTATACAATAAGATTGAGTGTTACAATTAAGGAGTACAAAGAAGTCCCTCTCTCTCTCAGAGGCCATACTCACTCCTTGAAGCCGCATCTGATTCCAAGTGCACGATGTTTGGAAAAGCGCCAAACTGTGGTGACAATAGAAGCTGGCTGCACACGATGCATGATGTAAACATCGAAAGAGCCCTAGCTGACTAAGCTAAGAGCAATGGTGTTCTTGAGGTCTGGTGGCAGCAGAAAGCCAGGCAACCCTTCCTTCACGAGCATCTCTTTCGCCAGAAGGCCATCCAACGAACATGGAGTGTCCTTGATGTCACTTCTGGAGTGGGAGAGGAAGAGGATCCTATCTGCCATTGTATCCACCGTAACCTCCTCGCCGCCATACTTACCCTGACCATCCTTGCCAGCAGGCATGACTGGTGCAGTGGACCTGAAGATACCTTGGCGAGGGTTAAGTCCTCGTCAGGGACATAATATATTCCCTTGTAGACGACGAGGACCATAATATATTCCTTGTAGATGAACATCGAACGAGTTCGCCGACGGAATATTCTTCCAGGGGCCCAGCGAACGAGAAAAAGGATGATCAAGCCTACCTGCAAGGAATAGACAAAGGAATCAGAACATCTGGAACTTAGTACACTTCAACAAAGAAAACTAAGTGACAGACGCGGCTATTGTTGAAAACTTCAGACGCGGGAATAAGCCCGCGCAGTGAGTCAAAATACCGCGTCAACAGAAGCAGACGCGAATCAAAACCATGCCACACACAGGATTCAAACGCGGTCGACGCGAATCAAAACTGTGCCACACACAGGATTCAAACGCGGTCGACGCGAATCAAAACTGTGCCACACACAGGATTCAAACGCGGTCTCATTTTGCGCCCGCGCCTAAAACACAAGGGCGAAAGAACTCAGACGCCGAAAATTGCCATCTCCCTGTCGAGGGAACAGGGGTTGCAAAATTCGGGTCTGAAACCTTCGGCCCGAGTTAGAATTCATCCAAGTCAGTGGCCTTAAAACGCGAGCTTTATGAGCAAAGTCAGTGCCAAGTGCCAAAGACTTCTGTACTCGCGTCCAGGAAAGTTTAAGTCGGTGGCGCAAATTCCAGAAGGAAGGCACCAACTATGACTTCATGACAACCTCTTCAAGAGATGCCAAAGTGCAAACCTAGGTGGACTAGAAACATCACGGCAAGTCGGGACGGCATTACCAACAGAGGCCTCTGTCAAGAGTTTAACTCTCTGCATCAGAGTATGGACATGGAAGGTGATCAGAGAGACACTTTGTCCTGAAGAGACCAAACAGAAGCATAAAAGCTCTGGGTCATCTTCTTCCCCGGAGTCGTCTTCATCCATGAAGACAGTACCCCTGTTAGAAACTCTGAAGAAGGCGGAAGTTCTCAGAGCGATCGTTCTTAAAAGAGAAAATAGTCTAAGATTGGGACTGCTAAAGAAGGCGAGCCCCTATTTATAGGCCGTCCTGGTAACCGTCATTAATGGTTCATCAATTGGAACCGTCGGCCTTAATGACCGCACGATTGTCAAAGTCCAATGGGAAGCTGACGCGTGGAGGGTCGCTTCGGGAAACGTTGAAGACGCTGGTCTACAACCGCCAGCGCCGGTTTTACATTAAAGGGCATTAACGCCCAAGTCCAATGAAGAACCGACGCGTGGACAACTGCTTCGGGAAACAACGGATGACCCGGTTTCCCAATCGTCAGTGAAGACTTGACGTTCAAAGATCTCATAAAATCTTTATGTCAGGCCGCATGTAACGTCTGGAAGTTACATCGATACGCAGATGGGAAAATCGCGTCCTGGAACCCGCGTCTCCTTTTCAGAATGAGTCGCGTCCTTTCAGCAAACAGGGCCCATTTTAAGGGAAAGCACTTGACTCAGCAAAGGACTTAGTCCATTCTGAGATTAAGGGGAAAATACACAAGGCTGCGTCCCTCGCGTCCGCTCGAGTCGCGTCTTCATTGGCAGGACAGACTCGCGTTACTCAAAGCCGCGCTTCTCTTTGTGAGTTGACGCCGCCGCGTCTCCATATGGATTGACGCTGCGTCTCATCAAAAGGACTTTGTTCTATCTGAGTTCTTATGAACTGATGACCGCGTTCCTTATGAATTGACGCCGCGTCTCATCAAAAGGACTTAGTTCTACCTAAGTCCCTATGAACCAATGCCGCGTCTGAGACCGCGTCTGAGAATCAAACACGGTTTGTTTTCTGTGTTAATGGTTCTCCTCCAAAAGATATCTTTTTGGGGTTCCATGAACTCCCATTAATGATGAAGTTCAAGCCTAAACGGCGTTATACCTGGGAAAGAGACTTCCTGCGCGGAGGAACCGCCCTCTGGGCCTCGGTGACGGTCGCTCTGGAAGAGGATGCGGTTGGCTTGGTCTTAGGTGCCATTGGTGATTAAGAATCCAGTAATGGAGATGAACAGAGAAAGAAGAACTCTTTTTCTCTAAACAAATGCGCTCGGAGAAGAAGATGTATCTCTCTGACTGTTGCCATTTATAGGCACAAGGATTCGCGAAGATACGCGGCGCGTGGCTCGATTAGTTCTGCAGCGAGTCATCGCTTGACGCGTGGAAGAAATCATTTTGATGATTCGCGAAGATCATGCGCCATGGCTCTGCAGCGAGTCATCGCTTGAGACGTGGAACAGATCATTTAATGAACCGGGAAGTCCGCGCGCCAAAAGGTGAAATCCCGTCGGTCCCCAGGCCAACTGGCAGTGCAATCATGACATGGCACGGATTCGCACCCGACGGTCACGTCTCTTCGATGGACATGCCCCGTCATCACCACCATAAATGCATTCAAAAAGTCGCGTCTCTCTAAGAAGTTTGCGTCTTTCCAGCCCGGCTGAACATCGCGTCTGCTTTATGGAAGATCAGTCGCGTTTTCTATTCCCAAAAGACGCATCCCATGAAAGTCGCGTCTTTAAAGCAGTACTATCTCTGCTCTTCAAAAAGAACTGGCGTTCAGTCCTTACTTCTGCAAATCAGTTTCAACAGTACACTGGCACAAGCAGACGATCATCCACTCCTGGCTTAAAGCGCGTCCATGACAGACTAAAAGCAATCGGGGAGGTTTAGACTGTGTATCTTGACACTCAACACGATCAACTCTGGTGGCCTCAAAGAGTTCAACAGTACACTCACGAAGACCAACTCCAGATAAGATCAAACCCGGAGCATTAACAGTCCAGTCATAGAGGCGAATGCGGCTAAAATCCAAAGTATTTCAAAATCCGTCCCATTTAACTGCGGAATATCGAAAACTTTGGAGGGGGTTCTGTAGGCTGTCTAAAAATCACTAAAAGACAAGCCATTAAAAAGTAGAGTTTCAAGTTCTAGACGCGAAGGCTCAGCACCAAGGCGCGAGGGGTCCAACACCGCGTCTCAACATCAAGGCGCGTAGGCTCGACACCCGCGTCTCAACATCAAGGCGCGTGGGCTCGACACCCGCGTCTCAACATCAAGGCGCGTAGGCTCGACACCCGCGTCTCAGCATCAAGGCGCGTGGGCTCGACACCCGCGTCTCAGCATCAAGGCGCGTAGGCTCGACACCCGCGTCTCAGTATCAAGACGCGAGGGTCCAGACCCGCGCCTCGGTATAACCGCCCTGGTTATTGGGCCAGTCACCGTCCACATAGCGGGGAAGTGGGGAAGTTGGCCCCTCATCGTGGAGCATTTTTAGGGGGCACGTTCACCCCTAGGACCTCTATAAATAGCCTCGTTTGCTATGAGGTCGAGGCAATCAGAAGAGAGGGGATAGACACAAGGGCGATCAGAAAGGCATCTGGCATCAAGAGGATCAGAAGATCACAGAGAGAGACAGACCGAGACAGGAGAGAGCTAAACTCTTCGTCAAGCTCGCTGCGTACGAGTTGTTCTTTGCCTACCTTCTCTTTGAGAGTTTTGGTAGACAGAGCTGTGCTACTCCCTCTACCAGCCAAAGAGAAGATTCCCTGACGATCCCGACGGTCATCCGGTCAACGGAGAATAAGATTCACTCTCCACCGCCACACGAAGAACCCAGCACTAAACAAAGGGAGGATTCAAGACTCAACATCCTCCCTCCCTTGTAACTGGAATGAAAAAGCAGTTTTGTTGTAATTTTTCATCTGATTCAAGGAAAATTTTACAGTAAAGACCTCTTTCTCTTTTTTCCGGCGCGTACAATAATATGAAAACGGTTTGAAGAAATTCTATCCGGTTTACAAATTAAAAATCCTGGAAGATATCGCCGGTACTGGGCGACACGGTTTGGCCGGATTTTCGATAAATTCAGAAAAATCCCCAAAAATATCCTAATGCAGAAATACGATTCTAAGACACATGGTAAAGTCGATTCTCAAAATTCTACTCCGTTTGTGAAATAAAAATCGTAAAGCAGATTATTAGTATCGGTCGACACCGACTACGGAGATTTTCCAAAATAATCCAGAAAAATTTCAGAAAATCCTGAAAAATCTAAAATATTAGAAAATAATTTTGAAACTGAAATCGGCTCAATCTGACTACCAGAAAAGTCAAATCAATATTATACGTCGTATCGCGTACTGATACTGTGATACGTACACCAGGGAGCAGGGGGTTACACTCCTCTATTAAACTCTCCATTCCTTTTCCTTTTCATTTCAAAAAAATCTAAAATCAATTAAAACTTCATCTCCTTTAAAAAAATCAAACCCACTCCTTCAACCAACGCACCACCTCACCACCGCCGCCTCCAACATCACCATCGCCGCACCATCACCCCTAGGCCGGCCACACCTCCCCCACACTCCCTCTCCACTCCACCACCTCCTTCAACCTCTAACAAACCCCCACCACCTCCAATTTCACCATAACCCATCACCACCACCTCCCTTCCTCCTCCAAAATTCACCAGCTCCTCCACCAATTTCACCACTCCAAATACCTCATCATCATTTCTCCTCCTTTTCTAACTCCCCACCATCTTCAACCATCACCACAATCACCATAACCACCTCACCTCCTTCAATAACTCATACAACAACAACAATCCTCACAACCACCACCCCCTCTCCTCCTCGGGGGCGGGCGCGCGCAGCTCCTCCACGGCGGTGGCCGACGGCCACCCCCTCCCTTCATTTTTCTTTCGTTCTTTCTTTCTTCCTTCTTTAAGTCTTTCTTTCTTTCTTTTCATTTCTTCTCTCTTTCATTTCCCTAAGTAAACACCCTTTTCTCACATTCCTAAAGTACCCATCCCCTCATTTCCAATTTACTTCCCTATATTTATAACAATACCCCTCCCTTTTTAATTCCAAATTTATTCCTAAAAACACCATATTTTCTCTCTCTTTCTCCCCTTCCTACAACTCTCTCTCTCTCCTTTTTCTCTCCTCTCTCATTCCCTCTCTAATATTTATATAAATATTTATATTCATATATTTTAATATATATTTATGGGCTAGTGGCTTGCTCGCACCGGTTCGCGAATTTCTCAGACTTTTCTCGGTATTGCATTTCGGTATTGAGGCGAGTACAGTTTCTTTTTAACATACATCTATTTTATCATTATGTGAGTATATTTTTTGTGTTGTTATATGCTTTGCTATTACCGTTACATGCTTAGTAATTGTCACTGTAACTTTTATTACATAATACACCGATATACAAGTTGATATATGTTATTTGCACCGGTACTTCCCATGCTCTATTTGACACACGATACCGGACACCGGTATTTGCCATGCTATATTTGACACATGATACTGGACACGGTATTTTACCATGCTATATTTGACACCGACACTTGCCATGCTATATTTGACACCGATATTTGCCATGCTATATATGACACCGGTACTGCCATGCTAAATTTGACATATGATACCTGACACCGGTACTTGCCATACTATATTTGACATATGATACCTGATACCAGTACTTATAATGCTATATTTGACACATGATACCGAACATCGGTACTTGCCATGCTATATTTGACACTTGATATATGACACCGGTATTTGACATGCTATATTTGCCACATGATATATAACACCTGACACCTGACACCTGTATTACCTGGCATATGCATGATTATTATATTATTATCAGACATTTGGTACTCTTGTATCTCTTGTGCTCCTGTACTCCTGTATCTCCTGTACTCATACTCTTGTTAATAGCATAATCAGACCGGCGTCCGACAGAGCATGCCTGGTGTCGGGATGACGAGGATGTATCCCACAATCGTGCTAGCGTCCGGCGGTTCCTGAATGGAAATAAGTGCCACACGGAGCAAAGTGCCACATCACACACGGGGTGGGGGCCACCTCTTGAATCCGTAGGGGCTACCTCTAGAATCCATTCTCCACACAGAGCAAAGTGCTACACCACATGAGTCTTTAATCATTTCACACAATAGATTTTCCCCTTCAACCGCCTCCGGTTCAACCCGGTCCTTCCTCCAACACATTATCGTATAATTTTCCCTTCTACACCTCCGGTTCAACCCGGTCCCTTCCTCCCGAGTACAACAATCATATCATCATATAATATCAATATGCAAAAGACATATAAGGTGGCAACAACATGCGAGCTTTATAGTCTTATTTTTAACATATAACTATATCATGGATTCATGGACAAGAATGAGTAAGTACTTGTGGAATTGTAAACACATGAGTCTTTATGAGGTAGTTAACCTTTCTTGATATCACAAAATATGCATGATCTCAAAAATATACATAGTGTCAAGTACCTTGTTTATCTCTTACGTTTTATTTCATTTCCTACTTTATTATACTTATCATGTCATTAGGATCCATATGTTCTACTCACCCTTTGAAGTGGTATGCTCTTCCTCAAGTTGATATCCCGCTACAACGGAGTCTACAAGTCATAACGTCAATATTAGTTCATGATTAACGAAAATGATATGAGAGGGTATAGTCCTAGGAGTATTTTCTTACCGTTCGACCAATGACACTCCCCTTGACTCGTTCTAACGGTTTTCTTAGAGGAATATAGAACTTTCCTTGTATGTGGACTGAAGAAAATCAAGTGGGGAATTGAGGTGGTAAAGGAGTATTTTTTTAAGAAAGGAAAGTGGAAGAAATAGGGCTGTTGGGTGCTGCTTTTGCTGCTGCCTTTAGCTGCTGCTGCTGCTGCCTTTTGTTGTGTGCTGCTGCTGCAGAAAAGAGAAGAGAGGGAGAGAGTTTGTGGAGAGAGAGAGAGAGAGAGAGAGAGAGAGAGGTTGATCAAATGAGGTAAGTTTCTTCACCCCTCCCCTATTTATAGTCTCTAACTTCCCACAAAAATGTGCCAAGTGTCCCTATACAACCCATCACTCTACCCTACACCATGCCCTATGAAGCGCTCCATGCCTCCCCCCTCTCCATGAGGTACAAGTATGGTGAGAGAGGTGGTGGTAAGTCAAAAACATGTGGGGTATTTCTTTATCTATATACATGGGTGTATACATACCTATGTATTCATCTTATATACATACACACTTAATAAGCATGAATTAAATAAGGTATCTAGCATGCATACCATTTCCCATTACCCTTTAGGGTATGAATATTTAAGAAAAAGGATGCTTAATTAAGGCAAGTGTTACATTCTACCCTCCTTATGAAAATTTCGTCCTTGAAACTTAACGTACCTTGGAACAAACGTGGATAGGCCTTTCTTATCTCCTCTTCCAGTTCCCAAGTGGCTTCTTCTATGTTTTGATTTCTCCATAAGATCTTGACCAAGGAAATTTTTGCTTCTCAATTGCTTCTCCTTGCGATCAAGAATTTGCACTGGTTCTTCGCGTAAGACATGTCTTCTAGTATTTGCAGGGGTTCATAGAAAATTACGTGATCAGGATCGGGCACATACTTCCTCAGCTGGGAGACATGAAATACATTGTGCATCTTTTTCAAGGCAGGAGGTAGGGCCAAACGATAAGCAACCGGTCCAATTTTATCCAGTATTTCAAACGGACCCACATATCTAGGGGCTAATTTGTTCTTCCGCTGGTGCGTCTTACTCCCTTCATTGGAGATACCTTCAGAAAAACATGATTCCCTACCTCAAATTCCAGAGGTCTGCGACGAGATTGTCCGCATAAACTTTCTGTCTACTCTGGGCTGCCTTCATCCTTTCCTTGATTAACTTAATCTTCTCAGTAGCTTCTTGAATTACATCAGGGGCCGAACAATCTTCTATCCCTGACTTCCTCCAACAGATTGGCGATCTACATTTTCTCCCATACAATGCTTCAAATGGAGGCATACCAATAGTGGACTGATAACTATTATTATAAGCAAATTCACCAAGGGTAAATAGCTGTCCCAGCTTCCCCAAAATCTAATACACAAGTTCTCAACATGTCTTCCAATATTTGAATGGTTCTTTCTGACTGTCCATCTGTTTGGGGGTGGGCTGTTGTACTGAGTTGCAATTTAGTGCCCATAGCTTTGGACAGGCTCTTCCAAAATCTAGATTGAAATCTAGGATCCCGATCTGATACAATGGATTCAGGTACTCCATGCAATTTAACTATCTCCCGGATATATACCTGAGCCAGTCTTTCCATTGAATAATTGATCCGGATAGGCAGGAAGTAGGCAGATTTAGTAAGTCTGTCCACCACTACCCATACTGTATCTAGTCCTTGGGACGTCCGAGGGAGTCCAGTGACAAAGTCCATAGCAATTTGACACCACTTCCAGTCAGGAATAGATAAAGGCACCAACAAACCTGGGGGCTTCTTATGTTCTGCCTTTACTTGTTGACAGACTAAACATTTGTGAACAAAATTAGAAATATCTACCTTCATTCCTTCCCACCAGAAGTTATGACGCAGATCTTGATACATTTTTGTGCTCCCAGGATGAGCTGTATACGGTGTACTATGAGCCTCCTTCATTATTTCTTCTCTGATCTCTGCTACATCAGGTACACATAATCTGCGTCCAAATCGCAGTACATCATCTTCTATTTGAAACTCTTTGAGTTCTCCTTCTTGTACTTTCCTTATAATCTTCTTTATTTGAGCATCTCCTTGTTGGGCCCTTTTGATCTTGTCGTATAGATAAATTGAATACTTACTTGATTCAATTGATACTCAGAATTAGAAGGATCAATGACTCGCAATTCTATTTGCATTTCTTCTAGGTCCCTTAATATTCTTGCTTGACGAGTTATCAAAGTGGCCAGGATTCCCCCTGATTTCCGGCTCAAGGCATCAGCCACCACATTGGCCTTTCCAGGGTGGTATTGAATAGTAATATCATAGTCTTTCATTAGTTCTAACCACCTCCTCTGTCTCATATTCAGTTCTTTTTGTGTGAAGATGTATTTTAAGCTCTTATGATCAGTAAAAACTTCATAAGACACTCCATACAAGTAATGTCGCCAGATCTTTAAAGCAAAGATCACAGCGGCTAATTCTAAGTCATGAGTGGGGTAATTTCTTTCATGGGTCTTCAATTGTCGGGATGCATAGGCAATAACCTTTCCATGTTGCATTAACACACATCTCAATCCCAGTTTTGATGCATCACTAAAAATGACAAATCCTTCCGTCCCCGAGGGTACAATTAAGACAGGAGCAGATGTCAGCTTAGCTTTAACTTCCAGGAAGCTTCTATCTTGTTCTTCTCCCTATGCAAACTTCTTATTCTTTCTAGTTAGTGGGTCATTGTGCCACAATTAGAGAGAATCCTTCCACAAATCTTCTGTAGTATCCAGCTAATCCCAAGAAACTTCGAACTTCAGTAACATTAGTGGGTCTAGGCTAGTCTCGGATTGCTTCGATTTTTACCGGGTCTACTGATATTCCTTCCTTGGATATGATATGGCCAAGAAATCCTACTTGCTCTAGCCAAAATTCACATTTCTTCAATTTTGCATAGAGTTGCTTTTCTCTCAAGATTTGAAGGACAATTTTAAGATGTCTCTCGTGGTCCTCTGTATTCTTTGAATAGACCAAAATATCATCAATGAATACTACTACAAACTGGTCTAGATATGGTTGGAATATCCGATTCATTAAGTCATAAATGCTGCCGGGGCATTAGTGAGTCCAAAAGGCATGACTAGAAATTCAAAGTGTCCATATCTTGTCCGGAAGGCCGATTTGGACACATCTTCAGGTTTGACCTTCAACTGATGATACCCGATCTAAGGTCTATCTTAAAAAAATACACAAGACCCTTGTAATTGATCAAATAAGTCATCGATTCGAGGAAGAGGGTACCTATTCTTAATAGTTGCCTTATTCAATTCCCGATAGTCAACACATAGCCTCATACTTCCATCCTTCTTCTTTACAAATAGTACTGGTGCTCCCCAGGGAGATACACTTGGCCGAATGAAACCTTTGTCTAATAAGTCCTGCAATTGAGTTTTAAGTTCTTTCATTTCTGCAGGGGCATTCGATATGGTGCCTTAAAAATTGGGGCAGTACCGGGTATTATATCTATTGTAAATTCTACTTCCCGATCTGGGGGCAGGCCTGGTAAATCTTCCGGAAACACATCAGGGAACTCATTCACAACTAGAATAGTCTCAATTTTTATATCAGTCCTGGTGGTATCCAATACGGAAGCCAGAAATCCTTGGCACCCTTGCTTCATTAACTTGGTGGCTTTTGATGGCTGATATGTGAGGTATATCATAACTAACTTTTTCTCCTTCAAAAATAAACTCCGGAGTCCCTTTCATTTTAAAGATAATCCTCTTCTTATTACAATCCACTTGAGCACTACAGGCAGACAACCAGTCCATTCCTAGTATGGCATCGAACTCCATTTCGCCTAGCTTAATCAAATCAATAGATGTTTTCATTTCTCCAATTATCACTTCACAATTCGCATATCTAGTGCTAACTATCAAATTTTTCCCTATAGGTGTGGACACAACCAACTGAAATCCTAGGGGTTTCGATACTTGATTTAGTTTATAAGCACAAGCACTAGATACGAATGAATGAGTAGCTCCAGGGTCAAACAATGCATGGGCAATATGTCCTGATATGGAGATCATACCTTCACCACTGCATTTGAGGCCATTGCTTCCCGGTGGGTTAATGCGAAGGTTCTGCCTTGCACCCGTGATTGCTGGACCGATGACTGAGTTGCAGCAGGACGTGGGGCATTGCTGGGCGGCATGAAGTTACTGGCTTGTCCTCTGGGAGGATTCGTCCTCATAGTTGGCCTCCCACTTCCCCTACTCTGCCCTTGGCTTCGCGCCTTGTCGGACAATTTTTCCTTAGATGTCCCACCCCTCCACAATTAAAATAAGATCTATCTAGGAGGCAGTTTCCAAAATGGTTTACTCTGCACCTCTGACACCAGGGAGCCTCCGAGATTCTGGGATGGGATGCAGAGGTAGCTTGTGTCTTCAAGGAGTGCCTCTGTTTCTCAACCATGTTCTCCCGCCTCTGGCCCCTCCTCCTCTATGAAAAGTGGTATTAAACCCAGACCCTTTACTACTGATGGATCCTGATGCCATCCTCATTGGGGGTCCTTGATATCGGGGGCGCTTAGAGTTGGAATTTCTTCCACCCAGTCTTCCTGACCTTCCTGCATGTCCATTTCTACCTCCAAGCTCTTTCTACTGCCTGGAGATAATTCCTCAGTTGTAACGGAATCAGTCGGCCACGAATCTCTGATCTTAGGCCCTTTACGAACCTCTTCGTCCTTTCTGCTTCACTCCTTACTAAGGCATCAGCATACCTGGATAACTGAGTGAATTTCTGATCATACTGGGATACATTCATAAAACCTTGACGTAGTTCCAAGAATTCTGTCGCCATCTTATCTCTGGCCGTCTCCGGGACGTATTTCTCAGTGAATTTGTTCACCAAGAATTCCCAAGTGATTGAATCCCTTGCATTCTTCATACTATGCTTCACTGCCCTCCACTAATGTTCCGCTTCCTTTTGGAACATAAAAGAAGAGAAGGAGACTCTTTGATCATCAGTGCAGTTCATAACGTCCAGAATCTTTTCTATTTGGAGAAGCCATGCTTCGGCTTGTAAGGGGTCCGCCTCCCCTTCAAATACGGGCGGTTTCATCTTCTGAAATTGCTCCAGTGCTCGGTGGGAGTTGTTATTACTCGCTTTAGTCATTAATTGTTCGAGCCACTCCGGCATCACCCCTGGAGTTTCCTCGTTCCCTCCTATTCGAACTTCAGAGTCTTCATTATTGTCTACGGGGAGCGCGCTCCCCATCTCACTGTAGTGTGTCGTATCGAGCGACAGGGACTCATTAGGTGGTAGCTGGTTAAGATCCATGCGTTCCTCCTATTGAAATAAGGGCGTCTAATCAACATACTACACAATTAGAAATAAATTGGGATAAAACTTTAATCTCATGTAATCATGTTAATAACATCACTTTTTGCAAACAGCAACTTGTTATAATATATATATATATATATATATATATATATATATATATATATATATATATATATATATATATATATATATATATATATATATATATATATAGGTACATCCCAAAATGGATACAAAGATATCATACTGACATGCCTTCCTACTTGGATATCCGGACTAACCATGTGCATTCATTTGAGATATGCCCGGGTACATACAACAACTTTAAGGATATCCATTATCTAACATATTAGGCCTGTACATATATATACATCAAAAGGTGTCGACTCCAAGGTTCACCCTTCATAGGGTAGAGTATCCCCACTTGAGTCTCCGCTAGTGCTGCTGCTCTCATCGCTATCATCCCTATCTTCCTCGGGGTCTTCTCCCAGTGATTCGTCCCCAGCGCAGCACCAGTCATCTAGATCATCATAAAGGTCCATATCATCTTCTCACGTTTCGTTCCAAAAGACGCCTCCATATGTAAATCCTCTTCGGGTTTCTTCTTTTATTGTGCTAGAGTGCTCCGTCACTGCTATCTCAAGTGAATCTCCCACAAAGCTCTCTGTGTCAACATTGGTTGGTTCAGGTTCATTAGATGCCTGAGACTCAACCTCCTCATAATCTACACAGTTTAGGGGTACAATCATTTTCGCTGGGTCAGTCTCGTCCGACTCGTACCCCCAATCCATGGAATCCGCCACCCAGCTCTCACTCGAGCTATCGGAGTTAGGTACTGGCCAATATACGTCGGAGTCCCCCATCTACACGTAAAACAAAAAGGTCGTATCAATCTCAAGCCATACAATAGTCTCAACATATGGCTATAATCAAGAAGCAGTATATATAGACACGCTAGCAACTATACTTATCCCTCAGTCTACTCAAAGTCTTTAGATTCAATAGATAATTTAATGTATTTCCTCGACTCAATGTCCCATATCACTAGGAGTTGTTACCGCAATCCCGCATCCTTAGTCAATTCACCCGACTTAGTCTGTGCAGGCGCTCCTATTCTTATACGAGGAAAATACTCTATCATCGCTTGATTCATAATTAATTCATCACATAAACTCGCTACCTAACGATGATCACATGTGTAGCCTATCACTTCATCATCTCTTACTCCTTCTACTTATAAACCCTTGGCTCTGATACCAACTGTAACGGTCCCAGTTAAAAATTTTCCATCTAACCAAAATTTTCTCGTACAATCCAAGCGTGGACCCATCATGGTATAATACTTCCATTTTAATCATTAGAAAACTCTACATTATACATCAGAAATTCCACTAAGATAACATGTATGATCTAATCATGACTTATCATGCCAAACACATATGGTTCGATAATCCGTAAGAAACGCAGTCTACAATTATCATACCAAGGTATGTATATATATAAAGTTATGAGTCCAACACCAGGCCTTTAAGATTTATAAGTCAAAGACAACATCCAACTAAAAGTGCGCATGTTTATACAAAATCATATACATATCAAAAGTAACTTTTAATACAATGGCTCCGGTGGCGCTCGTCTCGCACAATTGCCCTTAAGCGGGTCCTTTGCCCTTATCCAAACCTGAAGGTGGAATTAGAATAGAGTGAGCTTGACGGCTCAGTGAGTAGAACAATATTTAAGTATGCCTATCAAGTAGGTCTACATGGCTAAATTATCTGTTGACACTTAAAAAAGACAAGATTCTCATTGGTCCGAACGATGTCTAAACTTGTTGACATTTACAAAAGACAAGGGACAGACGAGCTGAAGACCGGTTTTCACCCATCTCCAAGGGACAAGGAAGCGGTTTGGACTCCACTGATCCAGCAAGCAGAACAGTGAACCCGGATTGTTTCTAAACAGACCTCAGCAGGTCTAAAATGCTAGCATTTAGCATTACATTAGCCCAAGGGGATAGCCTCGTTTGAGAGGCTAGCATCATCCAGAGCATCGCCAGGAAGCTGACTGATAGCTTCGCCGAAAAGCCTCTTTTCGAGCTTCGCTAGGAATTGCCTCTAGCTCCGCTATGAGCTTCAAAGCGGGCAGCTCCGATATCAGCCTGCTATGGTCAACCTTTGACCAATCAAAATCTCCTGATGAGATCGGATTCAATCTAATCAAATCCAATCGGGATTCAAATATGGCAGGTGATTGCCGCAATCTCTTGACTCTCTTGAAACGAGTAAGAGGATCAAGGAGAATCCCCAACAATATGGAAAGGATCAAAACAGATCAACCGACTTGCCATTTTCTAGCTCCGCAGAAGCTATCCTAGCCTCGCAGTAAGGCTACTTTCTAGATTCAAACAGATTCGGTTCAATCTGTTTCCATATCTTCAAAGGGGACGATTATACCTTGCTTTCCTTATAAATAGCCCGCCAGGGGTACAAGGAGAGAGAGGGATGAAGGCATAGGGAGATCGATCGATAAAAAAAAAGAGAGAAGACTCCACAAGCAGAGGCTTTTTTCACGACGCACCGCGCGCTCCCGAATTCAGAGACCTTTTAGAGAATTGCTTTCTCTAACCAGGGTGTTGATACCCTAACGTCGTCCTTCCTCTCAAGGAATCTCCGGAACCAGGCGAGAAGGAATTCCTTATCGAAGGCGATTTTGAGAAGCAGTAAGAGGGTTCTACCAACCTTCTGTTCTCTGATTCCCCGAACCAGGCGAGAAGGGAATCTCATCGCTCGTATCGTCAAAGAGACAAAGTGGTCGCGCGCTGACCAGACTCCTATCGGCACATTTTCCCAGAATCTCTGAGGAGATCTACTTGTAATCTTTTGAGAATACTTGTAATTTAGCTTCTCAAACTTTTATTTGTAAGTTTTCCCCCTTTGCAAACATAATGGAAAACAAGATGGCGACTCCGCTGGGGATTGTATTCTCCTCTGCTGAGAATCAAGTGTCGCAATGCGACGAACAGACCTTCGGGTCTATCTCTGAATTCAGAAAAGCCGGTGCAGCCAGATCTTCTCTGGCTAAATCTTCAAGCAAAGTCTCTGCGGAGACGGAAAAGGTCCTCTACGAATCTGCCGCAGTTCTCTGGCACAACAAGGAAACATGCCCGCAGCCCAGATCCTGCACTTTTGAGAACCTGGTTATCCAGATCGATCAAGGAAGATTTGAAGAAGTCCTCTCTGGGGGTGTCCTGACGCTTCGAGCACGGAAGCACGGGAAGGTCTTCATGACCAAGGTTTCAAATCAGAAACCAGAGGCAGAATCTTGCCAGCACCCCACAGCCCCGCTTGTGGCTATTCAGGTTCCTTGCGAACCTAGGCGTCCCCTGTCAAGGCTGATATGGAAGCCTAAACAGGAGTCTTCAACCAAAGCTCCCGAGTAGTCATGCCGAGACTGCGCCTCTCCCGCGAAGAAAAGGGTAAGATGCCCATCTGCCCTGACGATGCTGCCAGCCATGAAGTCACGACGGCAATCATACCGTCACCTGAATCAAGGGCAGCAAAGCCTCCTGTTAGCCTCGCTCGCACAAGCGAAGCTATTGTATCACAACAAATTCACTGGGTTCGCGGCCGCAAGGCTAAAACCGCAGTGTTATCTGAGGTTGATCCCCTTCGCAGCAGAATAGCGGGCAAAGCACCACAGCGTGCTCCGCTTCCCGATTCATCAGGCACTAAGCTCGCACCTGTCGGCAAAGCTAGCGCCAAAGTACTATTCAGTACTAATCCCTTCTGCAGGGATAAGAAGAACGGAGCATCATCCTTGTACGCTCCAGAAAGGCCTCTCCACGGGGTTGTTCATGCTCTGTTGAGCCTAACCTGCGACAATTCTTGGCAAACAAGCGGGAATTGGAGTCTCTCCAAACCACTTCCCCTTGTTGTCAAAGAGGATGCCGACTTGTGACAATCCATTCAGCCCATTGTCGACAATATCCAATCAAGATGGCACCTCCACACCGTCAATCGGTGTTTGACCGGTTGTCCGCACGTGCCATAAAGAAACATCATGAAAGGAGTGCTTCGCGAGGCCCAGCCTTCGCGTCCGTCAACATGACCGGAAGAGGACGAGAGCGACACAGGGAAGGTCATACATCTGATGATACCCCTTTCGGCTCCCCAGATCCAGATTATAGCCCGGGCTTAGGTGAAGTCTTGGTGCGCGAAGAAGGGTTTTCCGAAACACCAGATCCAGGGTAGCGATACCCTATAATTATGAGCAGCCTTCTTCCTCAAAGGCCCTAATCTCGCCACAGTCCAGACGATCACCCCAATCATCTGATGGAGAAGATGAAGACAGCGGGTATGCCTCTTCAGCAACAGTCAGTTCTGTGCGAACGGACAAAGCATCGGTTAATATGGCCGATAACGCCAATGACGATCTTCGTCAGCGTTTGAAAGCTCAGGAGCAGACCTCTAGAACTCAGCAAGAGGCCCTGGACAATATTCAACAGATGCTCGCTCAGCTCCTCAGCAATCGGAATGATGATACCGGGAGTAATCATGACGAGGAGGGGCATCTCAGCAATGATCCGCCCAAGACGGAGAAATCTAAGGGAGGCTCTTCCCTGGATGCCGAAGTCCTTAAAGGCCTTCAAGCTCAAATCGCATCCCTAGCTCAGAGGGATGAATTAAAGAAGGTAGGGGCAGTCCGTCCTTATCCGCTGGAGTGGGATTCGGTGCCATATCCGCCAAAGTTCAAACCACCAACATTGCATACGTATGATGGTAAGAGCTCGCCCAATCAGCACATCTACTATTTCCGGTCCCAGACCGGTAATGTTCTAAACAACGACGCCATCATGGCTAGGTTGTTCATCGGCACCTTGAAAGGGGTGGCATTCGACTGGTTCCGAAGCCTTCCTCAGGACTCTATCAATTCCTGGGTTGACCTGGAAACTCGGTTCCTCTCTCGCTTCTATGAGGATGACACCGAAGTGACCATGGACAAGCTCCTTTCCACTGTACAGAGGAAAGGCGAATCTGTCCGTGAATACATTGAGCGGTTCAGAAATCTATCTCTGATGTGCCCAGTAGGGATGCCATTACCCATGCTCTTACAGACATGCAGGCACAACTTCTTGGATCAAGTAGAAGTCCGCATGGGGGCTGTCAAAGCCCATACTTGGAAGGAATTGGTCGAACAAGCTGAGATAGCCGAGAAATCGGCTAAGAAGTTCGAGCCATCCGCCCCTAGAAGCAAATGGGGCACAAACAACAAAGGGCGTAGCGATCTCCCGCAGTCTTCCCAAGCTAAAGGGAAGGAGATTATGTCCGTCGAGCTGACCGGGGACATGCGGTCAAAGGCCAAGAAGAGCGGCGTCAACAGCCAAGAGCCCAAGTTTCCTCCGAAGCAGTACTCCTTCAGAGATGACCAGGTGGTCACGATATTCCATCTGCTCCACAAAGGGAACAAAATGAAGCTACCGGATGCTCGGCGTCCCAATGAGATAGGGCGTACAAACGACCCTAAATACTGCCTCTACCACAGGATGATCCACCATCCTACTGACAAGTGCTATGTTCTCAAGGATATAATTCAAGCTTTGGTCGACGCCGGAGTCCTCACATTGAAGACGGAACAGAAGAAAGTCACTGCCAATATGGTGACTCTTGAGTTCGGCACTGCTCAGAAGGTCACAGTTCCCGACGGGACCTATCCAACCCCCACACCGCGGTTGGAAGTCATGCATTCTTCAACCATAGCTAAAGATGGCAAGGGTCTCGTCCCCTTGACATTGGAGACAGGAGAAGTTATGTGGATACACCCTGACCTCGTCCAAGACGTACAGCGGACGTCGAAGGACTCCAGCAAAAAGGGCAAGTCCTGCAATGTCATCTCTGTCCTGCCAGATGATGGTAATCTTACTTCGGCTTCCCTCAGCGATTCAGAAGAAAAAAGTATGCCTGTACAGCGCAGGCAGATGCACCTCAACAGACGGGCACCCGGTCTGGAAAGTCATATCAAAGGCAGTACGACAAGTCTACTGACGAGATACAACAGCAAACGACGTCAGTACCAATGCCGACATCCGCTCCAGTTCTGACCAAAGGGAAAGAGAAGCCTAAGGAAGTGCGGTTCGACCATGTGTTGAAGAAACCGCCAGGCCAAGGGTTAGCCACGCCCTTTCGCTTTGATATATTGGCCCACTTAGCCAATACCCGGCTCGTATCACAATACACGAGCTCCTTCGTCTCTCTAAAGAGACAAGAGAGGCACTCAGAGATGCGCTGGCCAACTCGGAGTCCTTTCTGACATGCATGCCTGAGGTTCCTGGTGATGAGATGCGGCCTTCCTGCTCAGAGTGCCATCACGCACAATCCAAGGTCCCGCTATTACCTTTACGGCGGAAGATATGCTTCTCAAAGACAACAAGCATGATCGACCTCTGTACTATACCGGATATATCGGTTCAACATGCATTGAAAGAGTACAAGTAGATCCGGGGTCTGCACTCAGCATCATCCCCAAAAGGCTCCTCTATTTCCTCGGCATACCATTGTACAGGTTGTCCGCAACCACCACTACAATATATGGTTTCAACGCCGGGAGCAGCCATCCGCTTGGAAAGATTCGGCTCCGCTGCAGAATCGGAAGCTTGAAGTCAGAAGTGACATGCTATGTCATTGATGCTGACACATCATATAACTTGCTGCTAGGAAGACCTTGGATCCATGCCAACTGGATCGTTCCTTCCACCCTCCACCAATGCTTCAAGTATGTTGAGGATGATGCGACAGTACGAACTGTCTTCGCTGAGAAGCAACCCTTCAAGGGGGTGGAAAACTACTTCACTGATGCTCTCCTATATCAAGAGGCTAGTGGAACGCCGGGAGAACCATTGCCAGACGATGATGAAAGTGGCAATGAGGCGGATTCGGAATCCGAAACGGGCATGCCAGCCATTCTGATTGGCGAGCCAATTGTAGCATGCTTAATGATCCCCGATGTAGGATCCCTCCTGAGGAGGAAGGCGAATGGATAATTAATGATAATATTTCTTTCGATTATCCTGCGAGCATCGAGTCGATTAAATCCATGATGGATGGCTCTCTTCATATGCCCGTACATGAGCCGAGTGTGGCTAGCACATCTGTGGAAGCCGTAGAAGGGGCCACGCTGGTAGTCCCTCCGTCCAAGCAAGGTCAGGCACCGATAATCTTCGGCAGAGCCCGGCCAGGGAGATTCTCAACCACAGACTCAAGCTCAGAGTCGGATGCTCCACAGTTCTTTCATTACGCGCCATCAGCACGCCATATTATGAAGAAGATGGGTTACAACCTGAAGCAGGGAGCGGGCCTAAACTTCGGAAAAGGAAGACGCGGCTTGATGCGTAACTCCGTCCCAAGAGGGAAACCTGCAAATTACTATGATAGTACACGCAGGGGGTTAGGGTATGTCACACCCACATCATAACAACAGTTCAGGTCAAAGGCGATGGATCGATCCCATCACAGTCGGCCTCACCCTCCGAATGGGATTCTGATGTCAGCACAGGAGGGATATTCGAAAGCCTCATGACTTCAAGCAGTCAGTTGGAACCCGCAGAGGTTGCCGATGAGGAATCATGGGCCCAGCAATTGAGCCTTCAATGGGAAAAGCGGTTTGAGCTGTGCGAGCCACCTACCGAAGACAAGGTGATCCAGGTTAACTTGGGTAGTCAAGATCATCCCAAACCGATTTTCATAAGTGAAAGCCTATCACTTATCGAAAAGGAAGAATTGATAATGCTCGTAAAAGAGTATATAGATGTCTTCGCCTGGAGCTATGAAGACATGCCTGGACTTGATCCACAAGTCGCTATGCACCGTCTAAACATCAAGCCCGACGTTAAGCCAGTCAAGCAGCAACAACGTCGGTTCCGCCCAAACATCATGGAGGCTATTGAAGCCGAAGTTCATAAGCTCATTGCTTGTGGCTTCATCCGGGAGGAACAACATCCAGATTGGGTGGCTAACATAGTCCCCGTCCTCAAGAAGAATGGGAAAATACGAATCTGCATCGACTACCGTGATCTCAATACGGCCTGTCCCAAAGATGAATTCCCACTGCCGATCACCGATGTCATGATCGACAACACATGCGGATTCGAGAGGATGTCTTTCATGGACGGCTTCTCAGGGTATAACCAGATCAAGATGTATCCTGATGACGAGAAGCATACTTCTTTCCGAACGCCATTGGGGGTATACTGCTACACTGTAATGCCCTTCGGACTGAAGAACGCCGGAGCAACCTACCAGCGGGCGATGAGCATGATCTTCCGCGACCATCTCCGAAAGACGGTGGAATGCTATGTTGACGACATTGCCGTCAAAAGCCGCAGCAAAAATGAACATCTTCGCGATCTGAGAACGATGTTCGACATAATGCGGGCTCATCAGCTGAAAATGAACCCGACAAAATCCTTCTTGGGAGTGTCCAGCGGCAAATGCCTTGGGTTCATTGTCACATCAAAAGGGATCCATCTGGACCCAGACAAAGTCAAAGCCATACAGGACATGCATCCACCGAGGAACCTCAAAGAGCTCCGAGGCTTGCAAGGCAGATTAGCCTACATCAGAAGATTCATAGCAAATCTTTCGGGCCGTTGCCAGCCCTTTACCCGTCTCATGAAAAAGGGTACTGCCTTCATATGGGACCAAGCCTGTCAAGAAGCTTATGAAGACATTAAGAGGTATCTCACAAAACCTCTGGTCTTAGTGGCCCCTACATCAGGGAAACCATTCTTGCTTTATGTAAAAGCTCTAGACTATTCCCTCGGTGCCCTCCTCGCTCAAAAGGATGACAATGGCCACGAGCAGGCCATTTATTATCTGAGCAGGACTCTCATAGGAGCGGAATCTCGCTACAATCCTATTGAGAAAGAGTGTTTAGCTCTCGTCTTCGCTGTCCAGAAGACGCGACATTATTTGGTTGGCCAAACCATACATGTCATCTCTAGGGTGAACCCTTTACGTCTTCTCATGACGAAGCCAGGGTCGCTGAATTCAAGGTTGGCTAAATGGGCACTTCTGTTGTCTCAATACGACATGACCTTTACTCCTCAGAAGGCAGTTAAAGACCAGGCCCTTGCAGAGTTCTTAGCTGCTCACCCAGTTCCAGAACATTCAAAACTTCACGAAGACATCCCTGATGAAGTCTTCGAGTCTAATGCAACCTCAGCAGAGGAAGTGTGGCAGATGTTCTTCGACGGAGCATCGCGGATGGGCCCCAAAGGGAAAATTATTGCCGGGGTGGGGGTTGTGTTCATCTCCCCACAGGATCATATCCTTCCCAGAGCATTCTCCTTGACAGAATCATGCTCTAATAATGTAGCGGAATACAATGCTCTGCTCAACGGTCTCCAGCTCGCCCAGGGAATGGGGGTACGTTACCTCGAAGCTTACGGCGATTCAAAGCTGGTCATCAGTCAAGTCAAAGGCGAATATGAAGTCCGCCATGAAAACTTGATGCCTTATTATCATACAGCCATCGAATTGGCTAG
This sequence comes from Agave tequilana, assembly GCA_038442645.1. Classification (NCBI taxonomy): domain Eukaryota; kingdom Viridiplantae; phylum Streptophyta; class Magnoliopsida; order Asparagales; family Asparagaceae; genus Agave; species Agave tequilana. Next base: position 35,193 of record JAVJIF010029639.1, on the reverse strand, counting down.
CTTATTTGAAGGCTTCTACATCGGGCATGTGTCCCGATCTCAAAATACCAAGGCGGATGCTCTCGCTGCATTAGCGACGACGCTAGCCTTACCGGCCGATACCGAGTATCACCTCACAGTCGCAACCCGGCATCTCGTATGCTCCAAGCATATGCTAAGGATCCAAGAGGTCCATAATATCTCCGTGGATCTTGAGCCGAGGGATTGGCGCTTCCCCCTCATTGACTACGCTCTGCACGGTCTGCTTCCAGACGATCCCAAAGAAGCGGCGTCCATCAGACGAAGGTCGCTCCGTTTCTACTATGATCCCACTTTGAAGACACTCTACCGTCGTTCATATGACGGTGTCCTCCTCCGTTGTCTCTCTCATTCAGAGGCACAGGAAGTGTAACGCCCCGATCCTAAAGATACGGAGACGTTATGGCGACGTACATACGCGAGGTGAAAACAACCTCACGCGTACGTTAAGCCTCAGTACAGTACAATACCTCCATATAGATCTGAGGTCCAGCATGAAAGCAGTACAAGAATACCTGCAGAAAGAGGTCAGCGATCATAACAGATATGAAAACAAGGATAAATAAGATAACAGAAATAAAGCACTAAAATACCTATGAATAGTCCTGATGCGGAATCTCCCATGTGACTCCAAGGCACTCTCTGAAGCTGTGGTAACTCGGATCTCCAATCTGGGCATGCAAACCCAGGGTCGTCAGAAAGCGACCTAGTGAGTGGTAAAACTGAAGGAGGCAATGCACAATAGTAATAGATAATACATGCTGTTGTAATAGTGATACCATATAATAAGGATATATATAAACAGTAGAAAGAGTTAAACATGGAAGCAGTGCAAAGATATAAACAGGTCAACTTTTAATACCATCACTACCTAGTCGGTCATTATCAGGTCATATCTATAGTCGTGTCCAGTTTATGTAATAACTACTGTTGTCTAGTGGTGACATACTAGACATGAACATGATAGTGGTGACGCGATAGAGGTGAACATGCAGATGAGCATATGTCTGCAACAATAAAATATTTGCAATGCAGAACATGCATAGTATGCCACTACATACAGTGTAACATATACCAGGTAATGTAACAAAGTATACATGTGCATGAGTAGTAGGGCTCTAAAGAAAGTGTAACAGGAAACAGGAACAATAGCAATGTATACATGTCACATGATAGCAGATAAATGATCAGGAACAGTAACAAGTACAACTAAACATGTAGCAGGCAGGTCATGTTAAAGTCATGTCATTTATAGCGATCAGTACCACCTGGTATTTTAATCAATCTCTACCAGTGTCCCATACCACTGGCAGTTCATACTGGAGCCCGCACTCCAGTCGAACCCATCCGGACATGGCCTACGGGTACCATTATCCAAACGAGAGAGTGATCAAATAACAAGTGTTCCCGACGTCCACTATTGTGTATATTATTTTATTATGTTAATTGGAAACTCATGGTCGAGGAGTTCTTATCGGGTGGATGTATCCCGTGCATACCCGGGATCACGGCCTTAAACAGATCCCTGGCTGCTGAGACCAGGGCCAGCCCGCTAGAGCTGTAACATGTAACATGAGTAACAGATGGTAACCAGCACTACCCGGTCCCCTGCAGTGGGACCTCAATATGGATCCAGTACATCCACCCGATAAGATCTAGTCAACTGTCAAGTCTCCCCATACCCAAGTTATCTTTATGATCTGATATGTGATATGTCAAGTATACAATGTAACAATAACAATTACAGTACATGGTACGGGTAACATGATTACTGGACCTGACCTCTGTTGATAGCATAGAACAATATCACGAGAATCAGGAACAATATAACATGAACAAGATATCATGAACAAATATACCGGGAAACGGGAACAATAGATGTGGGATTCTAGAGGTGGCCCCCGTGGCTTGGATCCACGTGGCACTTAGTTCCACACATCGCATATCAACAGCAGTCATGTCCAGTAACGGGAATATCCATATCATGTCCGGTATCGGGAATATCCATATCAGTAACGGGAACATGTATCCAGTAATGGGATTAACAATATCAGTAACGGGAAACAAGCATATAACATGTATCTGATAACATGGAACAATAATACAGGTAATCGAGGTAATCGGCATGGTGATCCATATGACAATAATATAGAGAAACTATATAAGCATAAGTCACAGGGAAACATGACATGCATGTGTAACAGTGATATGTAAACATGACATGCACGTGTAACAGGGATATGTAAACATGACATGATATGAAATGCGGTAATCCATGCATTAGTCTATCCATGTACCAGTGAGACATTCATGTGTAGCTATAATCCGTATACTATATCTGGGTAGTACTCATACATGTTATAACAATGGTCAGTGTCTCGACCTACAGTATTCGTGTAATGTGGATACTGGTGTGTGAAGGTGTCTAGCATGCATGTCTAGTAATAGTGTAGTGTCACTGAGTATCGTGGATCCGTATACATATGACTATAGTTCTCTAACTGTGATCCAATACATGACATAATAGTGTTCATGAAGATGGTAACACAGTGGCGTGTGTGTCCGTGGCTATGCAGGTATGATGACCGTGTCTGAGTTGTCTATGTCAGATTTCTTGTTACTACAATTGTCTCCCTATATTATATTACATCAGGAAATACCTAACAATACTACAGGAATCACCTATTATAATGGGTGTCCAACAAGTACCAGTTAATAATTAACTATTACCGTCTTTTATCCATAATCACGATATATCAAACAATGTTAATAAACATGATAAAATATAATTTATAAAAGAAAAACACTCACAAACTGGCTACAGGACTGTAGCTCTCGTTCCCACGATCGCAACGGATCCAGAATCGCCCGAATCGGAGTCCGGATGCTCCCGATATCGCCCGAATACTAACAATAATACAAAATGGGTTAAAGATGCAAATAAAAAGAATTCAAATGCAATTAATAAATTGTCACAGGGGGTTTCTGCAATTTACCTTTAACGGGTTTCGGATGCGGGTTTGGCTCTTAACGGGTCGGGTCCAAATCCACAACCCAAAACTTAATGACGTAAGTGGAAGTGGGTTAGTGGGTAGGGCTTAATGGGTAATGGGTTTCCAATCACTAATAGGAGTATAGTGGGTTCGGGTTCATACCCGAACCCAACAACACACACAGACACACACACTCACACTCACACACACACTCCCACACGCACAGACACATACACACACACTCTCACACTCACTCACACTCACTAACAGACTCACACACACATTCCCACACGCACAGACACACACTCTCACACACACTCACTCACACTCACATACACACTCACACACACACTCCCACACGCACAGACCAACACACACACACACACAGCCCACAGACACACAGCACTCCCACCACAACACACACACACACAAAACACACACCACCACACACACACACAACACACACACAAAACACACACCACCACACAACACACACCCAAACACACACAGCACACACTCTCTCTCACTCACACACACCACTCACACACACTCAACACACACACACACAACCACAGGGAGACAGAGAGCAGCAGCAGCATACGCTGCTGCTTGCCTCAGCACAGGCCGGCCGGCCATCTGGCCGGCGGCACCCGCCGGCGGCGGTCCCGGCCGCCGGCGGCGGCTCAAAGGGTTAGAGAGAGAGAGAGGTAGAGATAGAGAGAGAGTGAGAGAAACATGGGGGGAATTTTACAGAGAAAGGAGAAGAGAAGAAGAAGAAGAAGAAGAAAAAGAGGAGGGAGGAGGAGTTGGCCGGCTTGGGGTCGTGGCCGGCGGCTCCGGCCGTGGTGGCGGTGGCCGGCGGCGGCGACACCGGCCGCACGCCGAGCTGGGGCGCGATGACTGGAAGGGAGGCGCCAGTGTGAAACAGGGAAAGGGGGGAGAGTGTGTTAGAGAGAGAGAGAGAAGTTAGGGGGTTAATTAGAGAGAGAAAGTGAGGGAAATAAAGAGAGAGAGAGATTGGGAAGAATTAGAGAGAAAATTAGGAGGGAGAGAAAGAGTTTGGGATTTAAATGGAGGGGGAAATGTCGGTGGAAAGAAAGGCGGTGAAGGAGACTTCCAGAGAAAGAAAGAAAAAGAAAAGAAAAGAGAAGAGAAGAAAAGATTTAAAATTAATAAAATAATATTATTTAATTCGGTCCAAAATTTGACTGACTCCGAACGGTGCCCAAAAATTACAAAAAATAGAAAATATTACGCTGAGATGTAATATGAAGACGGTTTGTCAAAACTCAATCCGGTTTGCAAATTAAAAATCTCGGAAGCTGTCGCCGATACGGGCGACACGGTTTGGTCGGATTTTGATAAATTCTGAAAAATCCCCAAAAATACCTGGACGTAGATAAGATGATTCTAAGATATACGGTGAAGGCCGATTCTCAAAATTCTACACCGTTTGTGAAATAAAAATCGGAAGGCCGGTTATCGGTATCGGTCGACACCGACTACGGAGATTTCCCAAAATAATCCAGAAAACTTTCAGAAAATCCTGAAAAATCTAAAATATGAGAAAATGATTTTAGAAACTGAAATCAGGTCAATCGGAATACTACAGAGGTCAAATCAAATTTGTACGTCGTATCGCGTACAGATACGGTGATACGTACACCGGGGATCAGGGTGTTACATTTCTCCCCACCTTACAAAAAATTGCGTCCTCGCAATTTCAATCAGGTGTAAGAATAAGATTTTCACCCCAAGACCGAAAGGTGACGGGTCCACGACACTTCCGCTGCGCACTCTGCCATCTAGAAGGAACCCGGGATGGAGAAGTATGATAGTGACGAACCCTAACGGATGGAAAGCAAGACGATGCAAGGAAAGCGAGAAGGAAATCGGATGTTCTGGTTGACCACTGGAAGGAAGGAAGGAACACAAACGAGTCAAGGAATGACTTGTCAAGGTCATGGTATTCTTGTACTCGTTGCTGGAACCCCAAATTCAGATACTGATTGTACTGTTGGTAAGAGCCCGAAGATTGACCCAGGTGGTTACCCACACTAGGTGTGAACCTTGGCTCTGATACCACTATGTAACGCCCCGATCCCAAAGATACGGAGACGTTATGGCGACGTACATACGCGAGGTGAAAACAACCTCACGCGTACGTTAAGCCTCAGTACAGTACAATACCTCCATATAGATCTGAGGTTCAGCATGAAAGCAGTACAAGAATACCTGCAGAAAGAGGTCAGCGATCATAACAGATATGAAAACAAGGATAAATAAGATAACAGAAATAAAGCACTAAAATACCTATGAATAGTCCTGATGCGGAATCTCCCATGTGACTCCAAGGCACTCTCTGAAGCTGTGGTAACTCGGATCTCCAATCTGGGCATGCAAACCCAGGGTCGTCAGAAAGCGACCTAGTGAGTGGTAAAACTGAAGGAGGCAATGCACAATAGTAATAGATAATACATGCTGTTGTAATAGTGATACCATATAATAAGGATATATATAAACAGTAGAAAGAGTTAAACATGGAAGCAGTGCAAAGATATAAACAGGTCAACTTTTAATACCATCACTACCTAGTCGGTCATTATCAGGTCATATCTATAGTCGTGTCCAGTTTATGTAATAACTACTGTTGTCTAGTGGTGACATACTAGACATGAACATGATAGTGGTGACGTGATAGAGGTGAACATGCAGATGAGCATATGTCTGCAACAATAAAATATTTGCAATGCAGAACATGCATAGTATGCCACTACATACAGTGTAACATATACCAGGTAATGTAACAAAGTATACATGTGCATGAGTAGTAGGGCTCTAAAGAAAGTGTAACAGGAAACAGGAACAATAGCAATGTATACATGTCACATGATAGCAGATAAATGATCAGGAACAGTAACAAGTACAACTAAACATGTAGCAGGCAGGTCATGTTAAAGTCATGTCATTTATAGCGATCAGTACCACCTGGTATTTTAATCAATCTCTACCAGTGTCCCATACCACTGGCAGTTCATACTGGAGCCCGCACTCCAGTCGAACCCATCCGGACATGGCCTACGGGTACCATTATCCAAACGAGAGAGTGATCAAATAACAAGTGTTCCCGACGTCCACTATTGTGTATATTATTTTATTATGTTAATTGGAAACTCATGGTCGAGGAGTTCTTATCGGGTGGATGTATCCCGTGCATACCCGGGATCACGGCCTTAAACAGATCCCTGGCTGCTGAGACCAGGGCCAGCCCGCTAGAGCTGTAACATGTAACATGAGTAACAGATGGTAGCCAGCACTACCCGGTCCCCTGCAGTGGGACCTCAATATGGATCCAGTACATCCACTCGATAAGATCTAGTCAACCGTCAAGTCTCCCCCATACCCAAGTTATCTTTATGATCTGATATGTGATATGTCAAGTATACAATGTAACAAGAACAATTACAGTACATGGTACGGGTAACATGCTTACTGGACCTGACCTCTGTTGATAGCATAGAACAATATCACGAGAATCAGGAACAATATAACATGAACAAGATATCATGAACAATATACCGGGAAACGGGAACAATAGATGTGGGATTCTAGAGGTGGCCCCCGTGGCTTGGATCCACGTGGCACTTAGTTCCACACATCGCATATCAACAGCAGTCATGTCCAGTAACGGGAATATCCATATCATGTCCGGTATCGGGAATATCCATATCAGTAACGGGAACATGTATCCAGTAATGGTATTAACAATATCAGTAACGGGAAACAAGCATATAACATGTATCTGATAACATGGAACAATAATACAGGTAATCGAGGTAATCGGCATGGTGATCCATATGACAATAATATAGAGAAACTATATAAGCATAAGTCACAGGGAAACATGACATGCATGTGTAACAGTGATATGTAAACATGACATGCACGTGTAACAGGGATATGTAAACATGACATGATATGAAATGCGGTAATCCATGCATTAGTCTATCCATGTACCAGTGAGACATTCATGTGTAGCTATAATCCGTATACTATATCTGGGTAGTACTCATACATGTTATAACAATGGTCAGTGTCTCGACCTACAGTATTCGTGTAATGTGGATACTGGTGTGTGAAGGTGTCTAGCATGCATGTCTAGTAATAGTGTAGTGTCACTGAGTATCGTGGATCCGTATACATATGACTATAGTTCTCTAACTGTGATCCAATACATGACATAATAGTGTTCATGAAGATGGTAACACAGTGGCCTGTGTGTCCGTGGCTATGCAGGTATGATGACCGTGTCTGAGTTGTCTATGTCAGATTTCTTGTTACTACAATTGTCTCCCTATATTATATTACATCAGGAAATACCTAACAATACTACAGGAATCACCTATTATAATGGGTGTCCAACAAGTACCAGTTAATAATTAACTATTACCGTCTTTTATCCATAATCACGATATATCAAACAATGTTAATAAACATGATAAAATATAATTTATAAAAGAAAAACACTCACAAACTGGCTACAGGACTGTAGCTCTCGTTCCCACAATCGCAACGGATCCAGAATCGCCCGAATCGGAGTCCGGATGCTCCCGATATCGCCCGAATACTAACAATAATACAAAATGGGTTAAAGATGCAAATAAAAAGAATTCAAATGCAATTAATAAATTGTCACAGGGGTTTTCTGCAAATTTACCTTTAACGGGTTTCGGATGCGGGTTTGGCTCTTAACGGGTCGGGTCCAAATCCACAACCCAAAACTTAATGACGTAAGTGGAAGTGGGTTAGTGGGTAGGGCTTAATGGGTAATGGGTTTCCAATCACTAATAGGAGTATAGTGGGTTCGGGTTCATACTCGAACCCAACAACACACACAGACACACACACTCACACTCACACACACACTCCCACACGCACAGACACATACACACACACTCTCACACTCACTCACACTCACTAACAGACTCACACACACATTCCCACACGCACAGACACACACTCTCACACACACTCACTCACACTCACATACACACTCACACACACACTCCCACACGCACAGACCAACACACACACACACACACACACTGCCCACAGACACACAGCACTCCCACCACAACACACACACACACAAAACACACACCACCACACACACACACAACACACACACAAAACACACACCACCACACAACACACACCAAACACACACAGCACACACTCTCTCTCACTCACACACACCACTCACACACACTCAACACACACACACACAACCACAGGGAGACAGAGAGCAGCAGCAGCATACGCTGCTGCTTGCCTCAGCATAGGCCGGCCGGCCATCTGGCCGGCGGCACCCGCCGGCGGCGGTCCCGGCCGCCGGCGGCGGCTCAAAGGGTGAGAGAGAGAGGTAGAGATAGAGAGAGAGTGAGAGAAACATGGGGGGAATTTTACAGAGAAAGGAGAAGAGAAGAAGAAGAAGAAGAAGAAAAAGAGGAGGGAGGAGGAGTTGGCCGGCTTGGGGGTCGTGGCCGGCGGCTCCGGCCGTGGTGGCGGTGGCCGGCGGCGGCGACACGGCCGCACGCCGAGCTGGGGCGCGGTGACTGGAAGGGAGGCGCCAGTGTGAAACAGGGAAAGGGGGGGAGAGTGTTAGAGAGAGAGAGAGAAGTTAGGGGGTTAATTAGAGAGAGAAAGTGAGGGAAATAAAGAGAGAGAGAGATTGGGAAGAATTAGAGAGAAAATTAGGAGGGAGAGAAAGAGTTTGGGATTTAAATGGAGGGGGGAAATGTCGGTGGAAAGAAAGGCGGTGAAGGAGACTTCCAGAGAAAGAAAGAAAAAGAAAAGAAAAGAGAAGAGAAGAAAAGATTTAAAATTAATAAAATAATATTATTTAATTCGGTCCAAAATTTGACTGACTCCGAACGGTGCCCAAAAATTATGAAAAATAGAAAATATTACGCTGAGACGTAATATGAAGACGGTTTGTCAAAACTCAATCCGGTTTGCAAATTAAAAATCTCGGAAGCTGTCGCCGATACGGGCGACACCGGTTTGGTCGGATTTTTGATAAATTCTGAAAAATCTCCAAAAATACCTGGACGTAGATAAGATGATTCTAAGATATACGGTGAAGGCCGATTCTCAAAATTCTACACCGTTTGTGAAATAAAAATCGGAAGGCCGGTTATCGGTATCGGTCGACACCGACTACGGAGATTTCCCAAAATAATCCAGAAAACTTTCAGAAAATCCTGAAAAATCTAAAATATGAGAAAATGATTTTAGAAACTGAAATCAGGTCAATCGGAATACTACAGAGGTCAAATCAAATTTGTACGTCGTATCGCGTACAGATACGGTGATACGTACACCGGGGATCAGGGTGTTACATTTCTCCCCACCTTACAAAAAATTGCGTCCTCGCAATTTCAATCAGGTGTAAGAACAAGATTTTCAACCCCAAGACCGAAAGGTGACGGGTCCACGACACTTCCGCTGCGCACTCTGCCATCTAGAAGGAACCCGGGATGGAGAAGTATGATAGTGACGAACCCTAACGGATGGAAAGCAAGACGATGCAAGGAAAGCGAGAAGGAAATCGGATGTTCTGGTTGACCACTGGAAGGAAGGAAGGAACACAAACGAGTCAAGGAATGACTTGTCAAGGTCATGGTATTCTTGTACTCGTTGCTGGAACCCCAAATTCAGATACTGATTGTACTGTTGGTAAGAGCCCGAAGATTGACCCAGGTGGTTACCCACACTAGGTGTGAACCTTGGCTCTGATACCACTATGTAACGCCCCGATCCCAAAGATACGGAGACGTTATGGCGACGTACATACGCGAGGTGAAAACAACCTCACGCGTACGTTAAGCCTCAGTACAGTACAATACCTCCATATAGATCTGAGGTTCAGCATGAAAGCAGTACAAGAATACCTGCAGAAAGAGGTCAGCGATCATAACAGATATGAAAACAAGGATAAATAAGATAACAGAAATAAAGCACTAAAATACCTATGAATAGTCCTGATGCGGAATCTCCCATGTGACTCCAAGGCACTCTCTGAAGCTGTGGTAACTCGGATCTCCAATCTGGGCATGCAAACCCAGGGTCGTCAGAAAGCGACCTAGTGAGTGGTAAAACTGAAGGAGGCAATGCACAATAGTAATAGATAATACATGCTGTTGTAATAGTGATACCATATAATAAGGATATATATAAACAGTAGAAAGAGTTAAACATGGAAGCAGTGCAAAGATATAAACAGGTCAACTTTTAATACCATCACTACCTAGTCGGTCATTATCAGGTCATATCTATAGTCGTGTCCAGTTTATGTAATAACTACTGTTGTCTAGTGGTGACATACTAGACATGAACATGATAGTGGTGACGTGATAGAGGTGAACATGCAGATGAGCATATGTCTGCAACAATAAAATATTTGCAATGCAGAACATGCATAGTATGCCACTACATACAGTGTAACATATACCAGGTAATGTAACAAAGTATACATGTGCATGAGTAGTAGGGCTCTAAAGAAAGTGTAACAGGAAACAGGAACAATAGCAATGTATACATGTCACATGATAGCAGATAAATGATCAGGAACAGTAACAAGTACAACTAAACATGTAGCAGGCAGGTCATGTTAAAGTCATGTCATTTATACAATAGTAGCGATCAGTACCACCTGGTATTTTAATCAATCTCTACCAGTGTCCCATACCACTGGCAGTTCATACTGGAGCCCGCACTCCAGTCGAACCCATCCGGACATGGCCTACGGGTACCATTATCCAAACGAGAGAGTGATCAAATAACAAGTGTTCCCGACGTCCACTATTGTGTATATTATTTTATTATGTTAATTGGAAACTCATGGTCGAGGAGTTCTTATCGGGTGGATGTATCCCGTGCATACCCGGGATCACGGCCTTAAACAGATCCCTGGCTGCTGAGACCAGGGCCAGCCCGCTAGAGCTGTAACATGTAACATGAGTAACAGATGGTAGCCAGCACTACCCGGTCCCCTGCAGTGGGACCTCAATATGGATCCAGTACATCCACCCGATAAGATCTAGTCAACCGTCAAGTCTCCCCCATACCCAAGTTATCTTTATGATCTGATATGTGATATGTCAAGTATACAATGTAACAAGAACAATTACAGTACATGGTACGGGTAACATGATTACTGGACCTGACCTCTGTTGATAGCATAGAACAATATCACGAGAATCAGGAACAATATAACATGAACAAGATATCATGAACAATATACCGGGAAACGGGAACAATAGATGTGGGATTCTAGAGGTGGCCCCCGTGGCTTGGATCCACGTGGCACTTAGTTCCACACATCGCATATCAACAGCAGTCATGTCCAGTAACGGGAATATCCATATCATGTCCGGTATCGGGAATATCCATATCAGTAACGGGAACATGTATCCAGTAATGGGATTAACAATATCAGTAACGGGAAACAAGCATATAACATGTATCTGATAACATGGAACAATAATACAGGTAATCGAGGTAATCGGCATGGTGATCCATATGACAATAATATAGAGAAACTATATAAGCATAAGTCACAGGGAAACATGACATGCATGTGTAACAGTGATATGTAAACATGACATGCACGTGTAACAGGGATATGTAAACATGACATGATATGAAATGCGGTAATCCATGCATTAGTCTATCCATGTACCAGTGAGACATTCATGTGTAGCTATAATCCGTATACTATATCTGGGTAGTACTCATACATGTTATAACAATGGTCAGTGTCTCGACCTACAGTATTCGTGTAATGTGGATACTGGTGTGTGAAGGTGTCTAGCATGCATGTCTAGTAATAGTGTAGTGTCACTGAGTATCGTGGATCCGTATACATATGACTATAGTTCTCTAACTGTGATCCAATACATGACATAATAGTGTTCATGAAGATGGTAACACAGTGGCCTGTGTGTCCGTGGCTATGCAGGTATGATGACCGTGTCTGAGTTGTCTATGTCAGATTTCTTGTTACTACAATTGTCTCCCTATATTATATTACATCAGGAAATACCTAACAATACTACAGGAATCACCTATTATAATGGGTGTCCAACAAGTACCAGTTAATAATTAACTATTACCGTCTTTTATCCATAATCACGATATATCAAACAATGTTAATAAACATGATAAAATATAATTTATAAAAGAAAAACACTCATAAACTGGCTAAAGGACTGTAGCTCTCGTTCCCACGATCGCAACGGATCCAGAATCGCCCGAATCGGAGTCCGGATGCTCCCGATATCGCCCGAATACTAACAATAATACAAAATGGGTTAAAGATGCAAATAAAAAGAATTCAAATGCAATTAATAAATTGTCACAGGGGGTTTTCTGCAAATTTACCTTTAACGGGTTTCGGATGCGGGTTTGGCTCTTAACGGGTCGGGTCCAAATCCACAACCCAAAACTTAATGACGTAAGTGGAAGTGGGTTAGTGGGTAGGGCTTAATGGGTAATGGGTTTCCAATCACTAATAGGAGTATAGTGGGTTCGGGTTCATACCCGAACCCAACAACACACACAGACACACACACTCACACTCACACACACACTCCCACACGCACAGACACATACACACTCTCACACTCACTCACACTCACTAACAGACTCACACACACATTCCCACACGCACAGACACACACTCTCACACACACTCACTCACACTCACATACACACTCACACACACACTCCCACACGCACAGACCAACACACACACACACACACACACACTGCCCACAGACACACAGCACTCCCACCACAACACACACACACACAAAACACACACCACCACACACACACACACAACACACACACAAAACACACACCACCACACAACACACACCAAACACACACAGCACACACTCTCTCTCACTCACACACACCACTCACACACACTCAACACACACACACACAACCACAGGGAGACAGAGAGCAGCAGCAGCATACGCTGCTGCTTGCCTCAGCACAGGCCGGCCGGCCATCTGGCCGGCGGCACCCTCCGGCGGCGGTCCGGCCGCCGGCGGCGGCTCAAAGGGTGAGAGAGAGAGAGGTAGAGATAGAGAGAGTGTGAGAGAAACATGGGGGGAATTTTACAGAGAAAGGAGAAGAGAAGAAGAAGAAGAAGAAGAAGAAAAAGAGGAGGGAGGAGGAGTTGGCCGGCTTGGGGTCGTGGCCGGCGGCTCCGGCCGTGGTGGCGGTGGCCGGCGGCGGCGACACCGCCGCACGCCGAGCTGGGGCGCGGTGACTGGAAGGAGGCGCCAGTGTGAAACAGGGAAAGGGGGGGGAGAGTGTTTAGAGAGAGAGAGAGAAGTTAGGGGGTTAATTAGAGAGAGAAAGTGAGGGAAATAAAGAGAGAGAGAGATTGGGAAGAATTAGAGAGAAAATTAGGAGGAGAGAAAGAGTTTGGGATTTAAATGGAGGGGGGAAATGTCGGTGGAAAGAAAGGCGGTGAAGGAGACTTCCAGAGAAAGAAAGAAAAAGAAAAGAAAAGAGAAGAGAAGAAAAGATTTAAAATTAATAAAATAATATTATTTAATTCGGTCCAAAATTTGACTGACTCCGAACGGTGCCCAAAAATTACAAAAAATAGAAAATATTACGCTGAGACGTAATATGAAGACGGTTTGTCAAAACTCAATCCGGTTTGCAAATTAAAAATCTCGGAAGCTGTCGCCGATACGGGCGACACCGGTTTGGTCGGATTTTGATAAATTCTGAAAAATCCCCAAAAATACCTGGACGTAGATAAGATGATTTTAAGATATACGGTGAAGGCCGATTCTCAAAATTCTGCACCGTTTGTGAAATAAAAATCGGAAGGCCGGTTATCGGTATCGGTCGACACCGACTACGGAGATTTCCCAAAATAATCCAGAAAACTTTCAGAAAATCCTGAAAAATCTAAAATATGAGAAAATGATTTTAGAAACTGAAATCAGGTCAATCGGAATACTACAGAGGTCAAATCAAATTTGTACGTCGTATCGCGTACAGATACGGTGATACGTACACCGGGGATCAGGGTGTTACAGGAAGTGCTTAAAGAAGCACATGATGGCACTTGCGGAGCTCATCAGCCGGGTCCAAAGCTTAAAGACAGGCTGCACAGACTTGGGTACTACTGGCCGACCATGATGGCCGATGCCACCCAATATGCACGAAGGTGTAAGGCGTGCCAGGTCCATGCAGACTTCATACACCAACCTTCGGAGTTGCTCCACCCTACTGTTGCTTCATGGCCATTTGAAGCATGGGGAATCGATGTCGTAGGGCCAATCAGTCCCTCTTCGGCAAGAGGTCACCAATTTATCCTGGCAATAACCGATTACTTCTCAAAATGGGCGGAGGCCACACCGTTGGCCGAAGTTAAAACCTCCAATCTGGTTAGCTTCATCAAACACCATGTCATCCATCGATTTGGTGTACCCAGACGGATCATCCATGACAATGGTCCCCAGTTCGTAAGCCAAGGGTTCTATCGGTTCTGCGATAAATACCGAATTCAGAATGTGGCTTCAACCGCCTACAATCCTGCCGCCAATGGCTTGGCAGAGGCATTTAACAAGACAATCATCAAGCTGCTCAAGAAGTTTGTCTCCTCAAACAAGCGAGATTGGGACGAAAAGCTCGGTGAATGCCTTTGGGCCTACCGGACTACGGTTCGGACACCGATAGGCAATACGCCTTTCTCCCTGGTATATGGGTGCGAAGCGGTCATCCCATTGGAAATCCAGGTGCCATCATTGCGAGTAGCACTGACTACTAAAATGACATCAGAAGACAATGATCGCTTGCGTCTTCAAGAGCTCGAAGCCCTGGACGAGAAGCGGCTGCAAGCTCAGCAACACATCGAGCTATATCAGGCTCGGATGTCAAAAGCCTTCAATAAGAAGGTCAAGCAGAGAGTCTTCCACAAAGGAGACCTAGTCTTAGCCGTCAGACGACCGATGATTATGACGCACAAGACCAAAGGCAAATTTCAGCCTAAATGGGAAGGACCGTTTGTGATAGAGACAGTCTATTCAAACGGAGCATACCGCCTTACAACTGCAGATGGCGACCTCCTCATGATGCCGATCAATGGCAAGTTCTTAAAAAAGTACTATCCTTAATCAAGGATCCTGCTCTCGATCAAGTTAACATTACACCTCTGATCGAGATCCGCGCGTCCGGAATGCGCACAAAGAGAGCCTCTCTCTTTCTCCAAGCATATCAAACCTGTTGATAGCTGGGGGTTTGCTTAAAATCCCAAGGGACCTGCTCCCA
The DNA here is from genome assembly GCA_038442645.1 of Agave tequilana. NCBI lineage: Eukaryota > Viridiplantae > Streptophyta > Magnoliopsida > Asparagales > Asparagaceae > Agave > Agave tequilana. Next base: position 19,816 of record JAVJIF010029639.1, on the reverse strand, counting down.
CTTGATTCCCTCTCCAGAATCACCTACCAATTCTCATCCATAGAATGGTAGGACCACATTTATTCCGCTGTTACGTTAACATTAAACCTATGACAGCAGTCCCCTCATTTCTCCTCATGAGAGCGAGACCTCCAAAGTCACTTACCAATTCTCATCCATAGAATGGTAGGACCATACATATTCCGCTGTTACGTTAACATTAAACCTATGACAGTGATTCCCTCGTTTCTTCCCGTGAAAACGAGACTCTTCCCAAACTCCATTGCAATATTGAACTTAGTGGCGTCTCATTTGGTTACGTCGTTGCGACCTCTGAACCAGCAGACAGGTAAGTCTCAATCCCGAGTCCTGTTGACATTTACAAAAGACAGGTCCCGATACTCGTTGACATTTACAAAAGACGAGTATCACCTATTTTGAGGCTTGGTGGCTTCTCAACCAGTTACGTCATTGCGACCTCTGAACTGGCAGATAGCCAAGTCTCATCTACCATTGAGCTTAGTGGCGTCTCAATTGGTTACGTCATCGCGACCTCTGAACCAGCAGACAGCTAAGTCTCAATCCCGAGTCCTGTTGACATTTACAAAAGACAGGTCTCGATACTCGTTGACATTTACAAAAGACGAGTATCACTCATTGTTGAGCTTGGTGGCTTCTCAACCAGTTATGTCATTGCGACCTCTGAACTGGCAGATAGCCAAGTTTCATCTACCATTGAACTTAGCGGCGTCTCAATTGGTTATGTCATTGCGACCTCTGAACCAGCAGACAGCTAAGTCTCAATCTCGATGCTTGCTGACATTTACAAAAGGCAAGTATCTCCCCTTTTAGCCCCGCAAAGGGCTGACCTCGAGACTGGCGACGTCCCATTCGGTTATGTCATTGCGACCTCTGAACCAACAGACAGCCATGCCTCATTATCCAAACAAACAAAGACGACAAAAGAATGAATTTTTATTAAATTCAAAAGGGATGGGATACATGGAGGAGCCTATAGGCGTACATGATAAGATCGGATCCGATCTCCGAGCGAAGCTAGCCTCGTCCTCCTGTCATCAGCAGCCTGGGCCAGCGCCTGTGATCTTAGCTCAGCCTCATCGAAGTCCACCGCTTGAGCCAGACGAGCCTCGACCTCCGCCAAAGTCGCCCTCTGTGACGACTTCTGCCGCGCCAGTTCCTCACTCCGAGCCCTGAGCTGCTCAAGCCGCGCAGCCTCTTCATGACGCATCTGTGTAGCCTTGGATAAGAGGAGATTTGCCTTCCGGATCATCTCTTCAGCCCTCTTAACCTTATCTTCAGCATCAAGAAGAGCACTGTTGGAAGCGTCAATTGCACTCCGAACCTCTGCCTCCTCTGTCTCCAAGGACCTCAAGTCAGAGGAGATAGCCTCAGCAGCCTCTTGAGCGGCGAGCTGAGCCTCGTGCCTTTGGGCGACAAGACGTGTGAGCCGTTCATCAGCCAAAGACGCTGCGTCTGAACGATGGAAATGGCGCCATTCCTCCACGTCCTTCTCAAGGTCATCTACCAGGAGCTCTAGAGCAGCAGCTTGATGGTACCCCTCAAAGTCCCGGATACACTCAATGCCACGGGAGAGGACCATCTTCAGCTTCGAGAATGGCACAGGAGAGCCCTTCAAGACTAGACCGATAGTCTGCTCCAAACTGTTATAGAAGCTGTCGACCAGATTACCGATGAAGTCATTCTCAGCTTCATCAACCCTTGAGACAACCTCGGAGCAATCTACCATCCCAGTCGACACCGCCGCAGAAGAAGAAGCGGGAACATCGACAGCAGCAGGGCAAGCCAAAGGTGACCTCGGCGGAGTCCTCAGCGACACTAGCACGCCAGCCACCGTGGAGGAAGGACTGGCAACCACCTCCTGAACAGCAGGCTCGACAATCAAAGTCGGGGAACTAGGGTCCGCGATCACCCTCAGCCCCGCACTGGGCAAAATTGCCGGCACCTCACTCGGTGATGTGATTGGGAGTGAGGATACCTCCGGGACTGCCGCCCCTCCAGCCTCTCGCCTTTCAACTGACGTGGGCTGATAAGAAGGCAAGTCGCCATACAGCGCGTCCAACACAGCAGCATCCGCCGCGGTCGAAGCACTCGACTCGCCCTCTAACCTCTTAGGAGGGCCCTCCGCTTCCTTCAAAGCCGACGTATCTTGAGGCCGAACACCTGCAATAAAGCCATGGTCAAAAAAAAGCGGATGCAGCAAACAAGAGGAGATCAAAAGGTCGTCATTTTACCAAAGGCTGATGTTACTTCGACAGCCTCATCAGTCTCTAGGGGTTCCATCGCGAAGTTCTTGCCAGAATCAACGCGGATAGCCGGCCTGCTCGCCGATTCCTCCGCAGACCACCGGTAGAACTGGATGCCATAGGACTTCTTTTAGAAGTCCCAGCGCCCGACGGGCCAATGTCGGCCGCATCACCTCCAGATTCCTTCAAGCGAGTAAAGGAACCAGCAGCAGCTCCATAAGCGAATAGAGGATCATACTGGTCCCCTTGCTCCCCTTGCTCCTCAGCTCCTGCAACAAAAAGCAAATGATGAGTTATTTAAAGTGCGCTGAAGGCATATTAGATGGGGGCCAATCTTACCAATAGTCGGTTCAGCAACCGACGGCTCAGCCACTAATGGAGCAGCAGAAGGAGGCGCAGCAGAGAGCTCACCCTCTACCACGATGGTAGGAGTCTGGCGACGGGGCCTCTTCGCCGACGACTTCCTACGGGATCCACTCCCACGCTTCCTTTTGAAGTGGACATCAGAGTCCTCTTCTTCCACTTCCTCCACATGTTGTGAGGGAGCTGTCCCCACTACACCAGATCCGGCTTCACGAGTATCAGCTTCGTAGGCATCAGCCCTTGTCTCTGCCTCGAAATAAGGGCTCCCCGCATCAGAAGCCCCGCTGTCATCTACAGCGATGAACTCCTCTATGCCAGGAACACGGACTCGTTTGCCCTCCATCTTATCGGAAGCCTTCTGCCTCATCCGATGAGAAATTAACTTCACACCCGAACGGTTGGCATTAAACCTAGCAGGTGTGGAGTTCGAAGCCGCATACCATTGGCAGAAACACAGGGTCGTCCAAAGGCCGGGATCCCTCGGCGGCGTGCGTAGCCACGCTCCAGTGTCATCCGCGGTAAAGAACCGCCAACCACGAGCCCCATCAATGAGGCTCCCCATGAAAGCCAGGTCCGGATTGGGGTTGCCCACATACAACTGGTCATACCCAAATTGGCGGGCAAACCGGCTCGGGACGTAGGGCTCCAGGTAGCAGGTATCCCCACTCCTGTACAGCAAATGCGAGGGCCGGATACAGACCAGCCACTCGAAAAACACCCCGACTCATGAGAGACCGACCTGACTCCACATCATGGAATTCCTCGTTGTACCCTGCACCCCGCAGGCGAGGAAAACAACGGAACAGGCTATAAGCGTCATAACGATGCACTAACTTATGGGCCTCGGCCACATAAGTTTTCTGCCACGAACGGCCTTCAAAGCGACGGAGAAGCGCCGTTTGAACACCCTGCGGAGGGTCTTCCCCAGCTCCAATTAAACTGGGACAGTGCAAGGCGAACCACGCCATCAAGTAGGTGTACGGTAAACCTACCCTAGGATTGGGTCCGTCACAAGGCAGGACGGCACCCTTCCCCCGCCTTGACGCCATTGGCCTGCAGAAAGCCTCCGTCAGTGCACGAAGGCCCCTCTGAATACAACACACCATGGCCGGGAGAAGACCCAGACGGTGGCCATGGACCAAGCGGACGGCAGGCAGCAGCACATTCGGGTGGACGATGTCACCCGAAGAAGAAGGCACGACACATTTCTTTAACCAGATGGTTAAGAAGCCGGCCAGCAACGCCTTGCGAGACATAGGCCGACGGGCCTGATGGTGAAAGCTCCGAAGAACATCACCCTTCCCGAGAGGACCATCATCTTCTGCCACGACGATGTCCTTTTCAGCATGCACCTCCATCCTTGCCAAGATGTCTTCTTCAGCAACTCCGCAATGAGCTGCCTCAGGCGCACTAGTCATATCCGGGAACAAGTAGTTCCCCCAGCTCTTCAAGCTCGTCGAGCTACCCTTGCCACCAGTGTGGATGCTGGAGCAAATGTGCAAATGGCACATCAGTTCCCGATATGTCTCGAGCAGAGCAGGCTCCTGCTTCTCCAGAATAGCCAGCTCCGCCTCACAGGGAAAGTACTCTTCGTATGGAAGGGACCCGAAGGGCAAAGCAGAGATCTCCCGCATCTCATGTAGGGCCATGCCCAACTCACCAACTGGGGTGAAGAAAGTCCCCGAGGCCGGGCAATACAACTCAAGGATGGCGTTAGAAGCACGCCACCTTCATCTCGATGCCGTAGCAAGTCGCCCTGACGGCCTCATGGAGGTTTAACCTCTCTAAGTCCCCCTCAAAATGGGTGAGGATATAGTTGGTCAACTCCGCCCACCACGATCTAGGAGGGTGGACCCAACCGAGAGTCCTGAAATCGGTGGCGGGGTAGTTCCCGTCAACTTCGCAGAACTGAGTGCCAAAGGTCGGCGCCGCAGCTGGGTTCTCTCCTACTGGAAGGTCCCGCGATACCTTCCCAGGGTATAGTCCCATTATGCTACGAGGATGGCCCGCCCTCGAGTAGCCGGACTGGAATGTCAACCTCCCGATACTTACAGACTCGGCGTTTAGGCTCACACCCCACGCCATCTTCCGAGCCTGAGTCGCGCTCGCGAAGGAAGACAAAGCAAAATGCCGCTTAGAGGACGGGAGATAGAATCTCTCGCCGTCCAACTGGAAGATCCACTGGCCTTCACCGGCCTGCAGCTGGCGATCGGGATCTGGTGCAGCATCCCCGAATATGAAATCAGGCTTTCTGTAAGCCTGACGGTCGATATCTTCAAATGGAGCCGTAGTCAAGATGCTCCGCATGGCCTGCGGACCACCGCCCTGAATGAGCGTATCCCGTACAAGGGAGCTCGGCTCGCTGAACAATGAAGCCTGCCCATAGAACTGCAAGCTGATGCTTCCGCCTGCTCGACTGGCTACACCGAACAGACTGTTCTGGAGGCGGAGGCGTAATGTACTGTAAAAACAGAAATGAGCTATGATTAGTTCACCAATCAAGTGGATGTGAAAGCATAAAAATTCACTAAGGCATAGCCTCGCCCAGCAAGCAGGGCCTGCAAGGCGATAGCTTTGAAAAAGCTTCACTTCATGGATAAGACTGCATCTTTGCAGAAAATATCCAAAACGCCAGCTTCGCTTAAAGCAGGAAGTGACATAGCCCTAAGGGCTGACGTCATCAAAGGGGCATTATGGTCAAAAGTCATCATGACTGAGAGGACTTATTCAAGTCCTTTTCCTCAAACAGTACGGAGATGGCCCAAGTTATGGCTTCGTGCGAAAGCCCAAAGAAGAACTGTCCAGTTCTTATTCCCTGGTGCAAGCAAAATAGGGAAGTTGAAGGGAAACGAGTTCCCTGATAAGGACAGATCATATTTGATCGTCCTAATAGCCGAGTATCGCTTCAAAAGATGGAGACCACTCTCTAATCAGATCGGAAAGTTCCTTACCAGCGACAGGTCGCTCGATGACCGGAGGAGGAACGCCCTCCGCCGCAGAAGTCGCCACTTCTTTTCCCGCTCGTCTTTTGGGCGCCATTAAGAACTGCAAAAGTTCTCGAAGTACTCTGAAGCAAAGGAGGAAGAAGGAGAGGAAAAGACAGAAATTTCTCTGAAAAAAGGGAGACCTTTCCATATTCAGCCCAATCGGGCTTTTATAGGCCAATCAGCGCCTGAAACGAGGCCTCGAAAAAAGGGCCCATGCCGCCGTTTCGAATTAATTCGAAACAGCGCCCGAAGCGCCTTCCCGAGAAGCGCCGGTTCAACTCTACTGAGAGTTAACTTCGCACTAGTGCAAAAGTGCGGACTTCGCACAATCCTTCAAGGGCTTCGCTGGAAGGCCTACCTTAGCCCTCTAAAAAGCGTGCTGCTCGCGGTACGCACCAGTCTCGCGAAGATCATTCAAAGGAAAGACTATGTCCTTAGCTCCGCACACAGTTTAGCCCAGCAATGGCCAAACTCTCAGTGAAAGCAAGCAAAAATCAGATGATCAGACGGTGAACTTTCATTGATTCAAAAGTAAGGGTACATTTGATATTACATCAAAGTTGTGTTTTATATAACACACCAAGTTACCTAACAAGGTCATGTGCATACAAGCGGTTTTATCTGCTCCCAGGCCAGACCAACGGGACAGGAAGGGCCTTCCTCCTGCATAGGCTGTAATCAGTGGTGCCACAAGGACACGGTCATTTTTCTCCACAAAAATGGCAGATCTTGCCAGGCCATTTTGTTGAAGCCTGGCAATAAAGCTTATCGCCGCCAAACACGTCAGATCACCTATAATGGGAACTGGTTTTGATGCCACGGATCTGACGGGTGTGAGGCCCACTCCCCTGAAGTGGATCGTCCCCGACGAAGGCCACCAAAGTTGAAAGTCGGCAACGATGTCAGTGATCTCACTGATCACCTCCGACGAAGCGGCGGCCAGCCTCACCTCAGAACGAATCATCTCGGGTAAGAGGCTGCCAACAGCCCCTGGGACGCGCATTCGCTGCCCCGAATTGTTCCTCCTGCTTAAAAGTAAAGCTTCAACTGGGGAAGCATAAGGCGATTTCATGGTTTCTTCCATCAAGTTACCAGACTGGCAAGCATAGCTCACTGCAAGGCAAATTGGAGCAGGTTAGCAGTCAAGCACAAAAAGAGCTGCAAAAATACTAAGTCAGATTCTTCGGCGGCAAAGTAATCCGACTTCAGTCAAAGCAGAGGATAAGCCTCGCCTGCACGGCAACCATGGGCTGGTTCAGCAAACGCCAAGTCCTAGCCTCGCCTATACGGCAAAGTCAGACTGATCTTGTGAAGAACAGTCTCAACCTCACCCATATGGCAAGACTGGCTCAACTATTGAAGAAGCCAAGTCCCAAGTCCTGCCTGCGCAGCGGACTTAACAAGCAACGATCTTTCACTGATCAAGCCAAGATGATAGCTTCACAGAAAGCTATGATGAGATCCTTCTCTGCAGCAGCCAATTGCAAGATGAAGAACAAGGGAAGCTAATCCCTGAAGCGAGCTGCCAAAGCTAAATCAAGGGAGATGAGTTCCCTAAAAGCAGTGAAGTCTTTGAATGATCAAGACTTACTGGTCCTTGGCCGGTTAGACAACCAGAGTGGGTTTTCCCACTAATTCAGAGATCTGAGTATCTCTCTCAACCAAGAGAAGATAAGAAGAAAGGCAAAACATTTCTCTTCAGAGGACCTCAAGCGTCCTATTTATAGGCCCCATGGCCTGAGTGCAATCACCCCAAGCGTGGAAGCACGAGCGCATTCAAGCCATTTATTGCGCCTTGATGGAAGGGACGGTTTCCCCTTGGAACCGTGCAAAGGGAGAAAACGTCTCCCTCATAAAAGGCACTTATGGCGCCTTGAATAAAGGGGATATCCTCCCTTGGAAACGTGCAAATCGGAGAACATCTCTCTCGATTGATGCGAAAGAAGGAATGATCCTCCTCGTAACCGCCCCACGGCAGTTGACTTTGAAAAGGCAACAGGAGTTCCAAAGCGAACTTATTTCTTGGAAGCCCAGATACGGAGCTACCCCGACGCGAAGCTACTCGCGAACCTGTGCAATTCTTCGGCAAATTCATCCCAAAGCAGGATTGAAGGCGAAGCTGAACTCAACCATCATGGCGACGTTCATACTCCACACCACCATCACAGCAGTTCAAAGTATTTCGGAGTCTGAGCTATTGCAGACTCTCGAAAACTTTGAAGGGGGTCTTGTTGACACTTAAAAAAGACAAGATTCTCATTGGTCCGAACGATGTCTAAACTTGTTGACATTTACAAAAGACAAGGGACAGACGAGCTGAAGACCGGTTTTCACCCATCTCCAAGGGACAAGGAAGCGGTTTGGACTCCACTGATCCAGCAAGCAGAACAGTGAACCCGGATTGTTTCTAAACAGACCTCAGCAGGTCTAAAATGCTAGCATTTAGCATTACATTAGCCCAAGGGGATAGCCTCGTTTGAGAGGCTAGCATCATCCAGAGCATCGCCAGGAAGCTGACTGATAGCTTCGCCGAAAAGCCTCTTTTCGGACTTCGCTAGGAATTGCCTCTAGCTCCGCTATGAGCTTCAAAGCGGGCAGCTCCGATATCAGCCTGCTATGGTCAACCTTTGACCAATCAAAATCTCCTGATGAGATCGGATTCAATCTAATCAAATCCAATCGGGATTCAAATATGGCAGGTGATTGCCGCAATCTCTTGACTCTCTTGAAACGAGTAAGAGGATCAAGGAGAATCCCCCAACAATATGGAAAGGATCAAAACAGATCAACCGACTTGCCATTTTCTAGCTCCGCAGAAGCTATCCTAGCCTCGCAGTAAGGCTACTTTCCAGATTCAAACAGATTCGGTTCAATCTGTTTCCATATCTTCAAAGGGGACGATTATACCCTTGCTTTCCTTATAAATAGCCCGCCAGGGGTACAAGGAGAGAGAGGGATGAAGGCATAGGGAGATCGATCGATAAAAAAAAAAAGAGAGAAGACTCCACAAGCAGAGGCTTTTTCACGACGCACCGCGCGCTCCCGAATTCAGAGACCTTTTAGAGAATTGCTTTCTCTAACCAGGGTGTTGATACCCTAACGTCGTCCTTCCTCTCAAGGAATCTCCGGAACCAGGCGAGAAGGAATTCCTTATCGAAGGCGATTTTGAGAAGCAGCAAGAGGGTTCTACCAACCTTCTGTTCTCTGATTCCCGAACCAGGCGAGAAGGGAATCTCATCGCTCGCATCGTCAAAGGGACAAAGTGGTCGCGCGCTGACCAGACTCCTATCGGCACATTTTCCCAGAATCTCTGAGGAGATCTACTTGTAATCTTTTGAGAATACTTGTAATTTAGCTCCTCAAACTTTTATTTGTAAGTTTTCCCCCTTTGCAAACATAATGGAAAACATTATCGGTTGACAAGTGTGTCATTATACTGTTATAAGATTTTGTTATTAGTTAAGAACCCAATCAGAACACAGTAACAATGCTTTCCTAGTCGACTAGGCCACCCTATAGTCGACTAAGATTACCTGCAAGTCGACTAATTCTAAAGCTATAGTCGACTGACTTCACTCCACCCGTATCTGCTTCTCTGTTGGCTACCAGGGACTTATGTAGTCGACTACCCTTCCTGGTATAGTCGACTTACTCAAGTACTAGTCGACTTGAAGGTCTCCTATAGTCGACTAATTGTGGGTCAAAAAGTTGTGTTACTCTCTGTATGTCACCTATAGTCGACTACCCTTCCTGGTGTAGTCGACTACACAATGTATTAGTCGACTTGTAAGTCGAATGTAGTCGACTAATTATGTCCAAAACAGGTTGTTACTCTCGTTTGCTCTCTATATCTGAAGTTAGTCGACTACAGTCTGTCTGTAGTCGACTAACCATGCTTTCCAGCAGTTTATCTGCCTATGTATCACTCCTATAGTCGACTTATCCCAGGGACTTAGTCGACTAACCTTCATAAAATTTGTCTGTATACAAAGTTATTCCAGATTCAACGTTAAGGATTTATATATGTATGAGTATATCATAGGATTTCTATCTTAGCAATATCCATATACTTATTAAACACACACTGGGCTCCCCCTTCGGCCTCCTCCGGTTCAACCCGGTCCCTTCCTCCTATAATCATTTCACACAATAGATTTTCCCCTTCAACCGCCTCCGGTTCAACCCGGTCCCTTCCTCCAACACATTATCGTATAATTTCCCTTCTACACCTCCGGTTCAACCCGGTCTCTTCCTCCGAGTACAACAATCATATCATCATATAATATCAATATGCAAAGACATATAAGGTGGCAACAACATGCGAGCTTTATAGTCTTTATTTTTAACATATAACTATATCATGGATTCATGGACAAGAATGAGTAAGTACTTGTGGAATTGTAAACACATGAGTCTTTATGAGGTAGCTAACCTTTCTTGATATCACAAAATATGCATGATCCCAAAAATATACATAGTGTCAAGTACCTTGTTTATCTCTTACGTTTTATTTCATTCTTACTTTATTATACTTATCATGTCATTAGGATCCATATGTTCTACTCACCCTTGGAAGTGGTATGCTCTTCCTCAAGTTGATATCCCGCTACAACGGAGTCTACAAGTCATAACGTCAATATTAGTTCATGATTAACGAAAATGATACGAGAGGGTATAGTCCTAGGAGTGTTTTCTTACCGTTCGACAATGACACTCCCCTTGACTCGTTCTAACGGTTTCTGGAGGAATATAGAACTTTCCTTGTATGTGGACTGAAGAAATCAAGTGGGGAATTGAGGTGGTAAAGGAGTATTTTTTAAGAAAGGAAAGTGGAAGAAATAGGGCTGTTTGGGTGCTGCTTTTGCTGCTGCTTTAGCTGCTGCTGCTGCCGCCTTTTGTTGCTGCTGCTGCTGCAGAAAAGAGAAGAGAGGGAGAGAGTTTGTGAAGAGAGAGAGAGAGAGAGAGAGGTTGATCAAATGAGGTAAGTTTCTTCACCCCTCCCCTATTTATAGCCTCTAACTTCCCACAAAAATGTGCCAAGTGTACCCTATACAACCCATCACTCTACCCTACACCATGCCCTATGACAAGCTCCATACCTCCCCCCCTCTCCATGAGGTACAAGTATGGTGAGAGAGGTGGTGGTAAGTCAAACACATGTGGGGTATTTCTTTATCTATATACATGGGTGTATACATACCTATGTATTCATCTTATATACATACACACTTAATAAGCATGAATTAAATAAGGTATCTAGCATGCATACCATTTCCCATTACCCCTTTAGGGTATGAATATTAAGAAAAAGGATGCTTAATTAAGGCAAGTGTTACATCCCGAGATTCTCATCTTGCTACTCGTGAGTACTTTTCAGTATTTCATATTGTGCATCCTACTTTTGTGCTTCTTAGTGATCATATATTCTTCAGATATTATATCATGCCTTATGATAACTGTGTACTGATGTTATTATTGCTAGATTGTGTGTTAGCACTGTGCTTTCGTACTCTGATTCTTGCATGTACTGATACTTAGCGTATATACGTGTGGGTATTTCCGACCTGCGTAAATACGTCGCAGTAACGTCTCTGTACCCACGGGATCGGGGCGTTACAAGAAATAAGGTATTTTTTTAGGAACGCGATATTAGTCGTAATCATCTATATTGTGATCACTTTGTGAGTACTATGATCATAGTCACAGTCCTAAAAAATAAGGTATTTTCGAAGCGGTCTGCTTTTTTAAAGCGATTACTTAGAGTATTTTTGTCTTTTATCGTTGATGACCGCTTCAACGCTTGACACATGGGTGCATATCGTTACTTTAAAAAAAGAGGTTGCTAAAGTGAACAAAATTATGAGGCTGAGTTCTTTTTTAATTACGGTTTGACATAGGGCGTAGCGAAAAGCCCCAAATTTTAATCTAATAATTAAATTTAATCTAATGATTAAAATTTTGCAATTAAAAAAATTAATCTAATAATAAAAAATATTAATTTAATTACAATTAGCTCTCTGGGTATAGATTTGCATGACCACAAAATTAACTGTTTGAGCTGCAAATGGGTTGAAAGTAGGATTTGAATGGCCACGAAATTAAGTGTTTGGGTTGCAAGTGGGCTGCAAGTGTATTTTACGACTTATGGTCCCAAACAAATATCGTAAGTAATTGCAATTGTATTTTACCACTTATAGGCCAATTACAGGAAATAAATACGCTTTACATTACCAACCGAACACCATAAAACTTACTGCATGTAACTCATTTACGACTGTAAAAGAGTTTACCAATTATAACTTACGACTGATGGCTACTTGCGATAACCAAATAGGCCCGAGCTTGTTTTTGTTTCACTATAAAAGTCTGTAAATCGCAAGTGACAATTGCGATTTACGCTTACTGTGTTTGTTTGGGCCGTGAGTCAAAATGCACTTACATCCCACTTATGTTTCACTTTCAACACAGACAGTTAATTTGTGTCTCATATAAATCTCTTACAGATCACTTGTAGCACAAATAGTTAATTTTGTGATCATGCAAATCTACATTGCAGGTAGTTAACTGTAATTAGATTATTCTCTTTATTAGATTAATTTTTTAAACTAGTATTAATATTTTTTAATTATTAGATAAAATGTAATTATTAGGTAATGTTTTATTAATAATTAATATTTTTTATTACTAGATTAATCTTTCTATTACTAGATTATATAATATATTCTACTTAATTTTAATTCTTACTTTATTTATAGATTAATATTATTAATATAAATTTAATAAGTTTTGATTACCAGATTAAAATTTTAATTATTTAAAATTTAATATATTTAAGTTTAATATTTATTACTTTAGTATTTTAATATATTATTTTATTTTATTTAATTTTTATTTTTTAATTTTTAATGCTCACTATTTTTTATATTTATTGATATTTTAAATATTTTTAAAAAATAAATTTAATCTATAATTTAAAAATGATTTCTCGTAATTAAAAAAATTAATCTAATAATAAAAAATATTAATCTAATTACAATTAACTCTCTGCAATACAGATTTACATGACCACAACTAACTGTTTGTGCTGTACGTGGGCTGTAAGTGAGATTTGCATGACCACAATATTAATCGTTTGGGCTGCAAGTGAGCTGCAGATACAATTTACGACTTACGACCCGAAACAAATACCGTAAGTGATTACATTGTATTTACCACTTACGTGCCAACTAAGGGAAACAAACACACCCTACATTACCAACCGAATACAGTAAAACTTATTTGCATGTAACTCATTTACAACTGTAAAAGAGTTACCATTTACGACTTATGACCACTTACGACAACCAACATGCCCGGGCGTGTTTGTTTCACCGAAAAGTCTGTGTAAGTCGTAAGTGACAATTGTAACTTATGGCTAATGGTATTTGTTTGAACTGTAAGTCATAAAATGTATTTGTATCCCACTTACGTTCCACTTGCAACACAGACATTTAATTTTGTGCTTATGCAAATCTCACTAACAAAAAAAAAAAAATTAATTTGTGATCATGTAAACTGCATTGCAGACAGTTAATTGTAATTAGATTATTTTATTAAATTATGAGAATTTATTTTAATTATTAGATAAAATATAATTATCAGATTAAAGTTTTTATTAATAATTTAACTTTTTTAATATTAGAATATTTTCTATCACTAGATTATATAATATATTTAACTTAATTTTAATTTTTTTTACTTTATAATAGATTAGTAATTTTAATATAATTTAATAAGTATTGATTATCAGATTAATTATTTAATTATTTAATATTTTAAATATTTTAATATATTGTTTTTAATTTAATTTTAAATTTTAATATTTTATATTTTTAATATTTACTATTTTAGCATTATTTAATATTTTTAATATTTTTAACCATCAAACATTATTTTATGATCAATTTCTCCGGTTACGATTATACACTACGATAACAAAAATCGTGAAACACAATACATTTTTTTACTTACAAATTTTCATTACTAACCAAATACCATAAAACTTACTTGCAGTAACTCACTTACAACTGAAGAAGAGTTTACTACTTACGGTTTACGATTACTTACGACTTACCAACAGGGCTTATTTTATATTTTATTTTGTTTATTCAATAAAAAAATAATTTTCTCCCACTAAAAAGTCCTCTTTTACGCGAGAGGTCAACAGCGCAGCGAGAGAGGCCGAGGGCTGAGAGGCTGAGAGCCGCTTCCGATCGAGAGGAGACCAAAGGGCAAAAGCTGGTCCCCCCGCCGCCACCCCCCCCCCCCCCCCCCAAAAACCCCCCGGCCTCTTCATTTTACGTAGCGCCGTCGCCGATCGAATACTAGGATTTCAGAGCTCGTTCTGCCCTCTAAACCCTAAAATTTCCCCCAGAATCTCTCGAGTCTCTCCCACGCCCGCATCGGATCCGACGCAAGTAGAAGAGGAGGAATCAGCTGAAGATTCTCCAATCTTCTCCTTCGAATCCCCGCAGGCCACACCCCCCACCCCCCCCCCCCCCCACCCCCCACCCCCCACACACCCACCCCGGCGCTGGGTTGGTCCCCTTCAATCTATCCTTCATTGACCTTCGCAAGGGTACGGGCTCGAATCCTCTTCACTTTCTACATGTAATCATGTTTCAATCTGGTACTTTTTTTTCCTTTTATTGCGCTTAGATACGTGGAATGTGACGGTTGGATACGAATCTGATGCCTGAAGCTTGGGATTTTGTTTCCTTTTGGTGATTCATCTTTGTCTTGTTACAGTTTTTGTGAAAGAGATTGCTTTTTGATGATTTATATTTGAGGGTTATTTGATTATGTTATGCTTAGGGTTTTAACTTCTGTTAGGTTTTGTTGTTTGTTTCTTTATGGAAGGTATTAAGTAAGTGGCGAATTGATAGAATTTATAACAACAACTTCCATGACTTCGAGCGATAGAATTGTGTTATCTATTGTTTTTTTCTTTTTTAGTCTTGGAAATTTTGGAATTATTTGTATTAAACTTATATATTGTGTTGGTGAGCGTTGTGTTGGAGTTGCTACTTAAGAAAGTGGATTAAGATCCTTTTTCAATGTTTCTATCATTATGACACACTATTTAAGGAAATGATGTCAATGATAAATTGGAAAGAAGGTGAGCGTTTAAAATAAGTTTCTTGGAATAATATTTTGAACTGTGGGTGTATCTTTTGAAGCTTGGATGCTGGTAGGCCCAATCTCTAGGCCTAAAATTGCAGTTGGAGGAGGATTCCTGGAAATGAACTTCTTTAAAAAGTTGCAATTACATTGTTCTTTGTGACCAGAACTTTCTTTCGAATGCTAGCTTGAGAAAAATAGTTTTGGATCACAAAATCTACAATCCTGAATAGAACATTATTGCTACCCATCCAATCAGCAGGAACTGAAGTAGCTCAAAAGCAAATTCAGAACACGTGGGACAAATGTTATATGGTCAACTTGTATGTCTCTACATATCACACTTTTGTTGTCGAGTTACCAGTTATATACTGACAGTTGAAATTTTGTTAATCTTCTTAAAGACAGTAATACATTACAGTTTATTTATAATGCCTAATATTAAAACATCTTAAACCTAGCAGTTGTTATGAATTCTGATTTAAGGATTGAACAAAGGATTGTAGTTGCCTACGTTGTTGTAAGTTAATCGAGTAACCAGTCCTGCACAATAGTTATCGGGGCAAAGCATTGAGCTGAGTAAATGGGTTTAGGTAGGGCTTGGATTTTGAGGTGGAGCTGGGAACATCTTGGTTTGCTGAAACTGCGTGGGCTTGGTCTCTTGCACAAGTTTAGGTAAAATGGAGCTGGGGGTGTTTCACCCGGGCTAAAAACTATGATGCCTAAGCTACTAGTTGATGTTGGGTGATTATGGATTTTATATATATATATATATATATATATATATATATATATATATATATATATATATATAGATCTTACCTCTTATTTCAGAGGTTTCTCTGTAACATTGGGACAATTAGAAGGGTTAGATATGGGGTGGATAACATTGTTAGTGAACTTTTGGGAATTCCTTTCACTTGACATAGGTTTAGTAACCTTTTTCATAGTTTGTGTTTCTCCAAGTAAATTGTTGAATAATGCATTGCTTTCATGTGTAAACATATCTTATTTTACATCTCATTTTAGTTATGTACTGCCTGTTGTGGTGATGAATAGAGGTCACACTCTGCTGGCCTAAAACTTGTGTGTTTTTTGCACATTTTCGGGTTCATTGAAACTATAATCTGATAGCTGAATTCATGCTCAAGGCATCCTCTATATTTATTTCTCACACTGCAAAGTTAATTTTGCAGGGTTGGGATAAATTGTTACTTGAAATTATCTTCTTTTAAGAAAGTGTTGTATGTAGCATCACATATTGTCAGCAGAAAATGAGTTTCTCCAACAGAGGGTTCTTGAGTAACAAGGATATGAAGCTGAATTCACCAAACAAAGTTACATCACTAAACCCCAATGCTGCAGAATTCATTCCTTCATCATTAGATCTCCCCTTGGGAACACAAAAAGTTCCGATTTTACCAGGTCAGAGTTCCAGGTCCTTCTGCAAGATCAGTTCTTGATCGGTCAGAATACAAATATTTCAAATAAATCAGATGATGAGGCACAACAGTATTGGCGGGACCAACTTCCAGATGACATAACTCCTGACTTTAAGAATATGGGAGAAGACGAGTTGCACACACTGCACAGCTATCACTCGCCAATTTGTCATTGTATGACGATGTCGAAACTTCTAGGTTCCTACATCAGGAAACAGCCAATATTTGGTACAGAGCAGGACATATCCCACGTGATCTTGGCAATCTCAACTTCAGTGAGAAAGTGGGATATTTAGGCCGTACTTATGTGGGAGATCAACCATCAAGTGCGTTCATGACATTGGCTGCTTCTGAATGGGACAAAAGGTTATAAGTGGTGGCCAACAGTTTACAAGCGGAAGAGATGGGCATCATACAATGGTGATTCTAGTGCTGGTTTATTAAATGATTCCTTAAGTGAGCATGCTGTTTTAGAAGATGCTGCCATCAGCCTGTGAATTTTTGGCATCCCAATTCCTGGTTTGCTGCCGGTAGCCTTGCAGATATTTATTATGCAAATGGTTGTGATTTGAACTTGACTATTGAGATCCTCACTCAACTAGAGGTAGATTATACTAAATTTAACTTGTTACAACATCAACTGAAGAGCCCAAACACGTGTCAGTTCCAGAAGTTCTAATATCTTATAGGTTATTAGAATTATTAGAACAACACCAATTAATCAATCAATTTCATTTCTGATGGTGGCTTTGAACCTAAAGTGTTCTTCTATTGTTATCATTACTTGTGAAAACCTAGCAGAAGACGAGAACTTTTGACTCTCGACTTACAGGAAGTGGGGTGGGGTTACGAAAATTTTGTTGACATGTAAGATAGTTGAATCTTACTTAGTCAGGGTTCTGAAAGCAACATTTTATAGCACAAGGTCATTAGCTACTTAAAGCCATGAACTTGGGAATACATTTGTGGGGAAAACACTGGTTGTTGCTTCTTTATAAGGTGTTAGTAGTACCCAAGAAATACGAATATCAGGCATTAATATTAAATGTAATCATGTAGCATTCAGTCTACTTGCTGAATTGTAATGCCATGAGTGGACAACTTTCAATTTATTTTCATCGAGCCAAATTATTATCAGTTTGGCATCTTTCCCAATTACAAGTCTCAAGGTGTTAACTGCTTTGCTGTTTCTCATTGAAATTTATCTTTCTCTGTATTTCTTATGAAAGAAGCAGAATGCATTCCTTGCATGATAATAAGAAACTATGCATTGATGTTGATTTGTTGAAGAATTGGAATATAAAAATTTATAGTAGAAACTATAAGAAGAATGAATATCTTGCCATAAAATGCTTGAGCATCATCGTTGATTTTAAATATTCATAACCATAGTAGAATTTTGTAACCGTAAAAACTTTGTCCAAATACAAGAATAATGTTAAAATAATTTTTGTGAGCACCATTGACAAGGCTGCGCCTGCTTAAGGCAGGCTATACAGCCTCAACTGTATAGGAAGTAGCTGCATTGTTGAAATTTAATTTTGCAGCAAAAGATTCGTTGGAGTTTACTATATTCTGATGCTGGTTAGGGTACATTAATCCAGCTTTGGTTTTTGTTTGCCAGATCATTTTTTTTTTGCCTCCACTGTAGCTTTTCTTTAATTATGACATTACAAGTATGGAGATAATAAGCGTTTAGTAGTGAATATCTATCGTGGAGTTAATGCGGATGTGGAAACCATTGTTGTAGTTACCAAACTGAAGACGTGCCTTCTCTTTTTGAGCTAATTGCAAAAACCCCTCATCCTACAGAGTTGAATTTTAGTTCACATACTAGTAATTTTGGGATTCTGGCAGTCCTCTGCAGCCTAACTTCCAGTACCAAAATTTTCTGGGCCCCTAAATATTTAAGATTTGCTTGCACGAAGAGTTGCATTTTTATGCATTTCTTAATCCAGGTATGGTTTTTTTTGTAAAATTCATTCAAATTGTTCAGCACTCGTTGGATTATAACTCTAGAAGATAATTGCTCAATTAGCTATGCACAAGACCATTCATGTGTGCTCGCATCCATTTTAAGTTTTGCCCTTTGAAAAAAAAAAATTGACTTCGATTTTTTTTGACTTTTAGTCATTTCGTGGCCAAGCTATCCAAAACTACTTAATTGACCTCATCTCTGGTTTCCTTGTTCTGTAGTGTCTGCATTACTAGCTTTCCATTTGAGTCTTCTCCTACGATCCACTGTCAATTTTTGTGTGTGCGTTCGCGCGCGTGCGTTCGCGCGTGCGTTCGTTCGTTCGTTTTTTGAGAAAGGCCATGGTTGACATCTATGAACACTGTAAACTAAATGACTACCCTTTATGATTGGCAGCGATTTCCTTGTCAATGAAACTGTGGGTCTTGCCAAAAAGCCTAGATGCATGCAGGTGGGAACATAACTGTGACGCCCCAAATCCAAGGTAGTATAGTATGGGTGACAGCCGGTGAGAGGGGTTGTGGACCGGTTGTCACTCATGCTATACTATCTTGGAGTTGGGGCGTGACAATAACTAAATCTGAAATAAAGGCCTGCATGTTGGCACTTGGAGCTGCAGTCACATATTGGAGCGGGTTATCTTATTTCAATTGTTGGCATTGACATTCTTCAACAGTGTGGATAATAAACTACACGTATAGCAGATATGATTGTAATTTCATGTCAGGAGGATTTGAAATATCTGGCTAATTGTGATATTACAAAATTTGCGGACAGTTATGTGCCATTTTCCTAACAATAGTTGCATAATGGTGTATCATAGTATGTCAATAATAGAGAGTATCACATGATAATTTGCTGGAGGGTTGTATATGGGCTTCCATGTAATTTAATTCAACTTGTAATTGCAGCTTCAGGTAGATGCCAATTTCAGCCAGAATACAAAACTCAAAAACGTCAGAAGCTCCAGTCTTTAACATGCTCGACTTTCCTTCACTTACTGAGGCAGAGAGTACCAATGGGATGACAAAGTTCAATGGAGAAGATACTCAACAAGCTTCTAATATATATAGATCTCCTTCCAATGTGTCTAGAGATGCAATTGATTTGCATCAACTGTTCGTAAACTTGCTTCACAGGAGTCTGCTCATCGGAGGTATGAGAGGAGCAGTGCCGCAGATGGCAGTGTTGGTCGAGTAGAAGCTCGCAACTTTTAAACAGTTCATATAATGTTAATAGTAAATTGACTGATGGAGATAAAGTCCGAAGCTCTGCTGCAGGTCGGGCAGCTCCTGTTTGGCTTGAGACTGGGGACGCAGTGGGTAATGCTCAAGTTATTTATCTGTGCATCTTAATGTCAGCTAAACCTTGAATATGGGCTAGTCATTTCCTGAACATCTATTTCTCTCCTGATGGCAACATGACAGCAATATGTATTCGGATTTGAGGGAGGATGCTCGTGATTTTGCACGCCTTCGAAATGCATGCTTTGAACAGGTACTGAACAATTATGGATGTCAACTTTCCATAGATATTTTAAAATAATTTAGGGCGCAGGTCTTCAATAATGAAAATTATATGACTGTGCATAACACACTGTTCATTTTCTCTAAATATTCTTGTAGA
>JAVJIF010029638.1:0-52999 GCA_038442645.1 Agave tequilana | reverse complement strand
AAAACTCCTACAAATCAATTTTTGTTAGGTTTCAAATGTGATACACCGTTAAACTAACCAACACATTATTTAAGCATATGTTTTTCCCTACTTGATGTACGGGCAAAAAGTATTTAAAATACTTAATTTTTGATTTAAAGATAATAGAAATAATATAGATCAACTTCAATAGAATAGATCTTGTACTCGGATGATGTATGGTTGTATTTGAGTGGGAAGGATTCGGGCTTGAATCCTTCCGGAACTACACAAGTCTACCTCATAAGTCTATCTCATATAGAGGTAGACTTGTGTAGTTCAGGAAGGATTCGAGCTTGTATCCTTCCCACTCAAATACCAGTATCTGACATTAAAATACAAGCTCCACTCCGTTGAAGTTGATCTGTATTATTTAAAGTACCTAAAATCAAAAATCTAAGTTTTTTGCGTACTTTTTGCCCATCCATCAAGCGGCGCAAAAATGGACGGCCGAAGGTAATGAGTTGCCTAGATCTGTCTTTAGACATAAAAATTCTCGATCCGATCATTTATTCATGATCTAAACATTTAAAACCCCTACAAACTAATTTTTTTTAGGTTTCAAATATTCTACACGGTTAAACTAACCAACTCACTATTTAGGCCATCCGTTTCCCCCTACTTGATGTATGAGCAAAAAGTATTTAAAATATTTACTTTTAGATTTATAGATACTTGAAATAATATACATCAACTTCAACGGAGTGGATCTTGTACTCGGATGATGTATGGTTGTATTTGAGTGGGAAGGATTCGGACTCGAATCCTTCCGGAATAACACAAGTCTACCAACATCCGACATTCAAATAAAAGATCCACTCCATTGAAGTTAATTATATTATTTAAAGTACCTAAAAATCAAAAATAAAATGTTTTGAATACTTTTTGCCCATTCATCAAGCGGCGCAAAATAGATAGCCGAAAATAGTGAGTTAGTTAGATCTATGTCTTTAGACATACAAATTCTCGATCCGGTCATTTGATCATGATTTAAACATTTAAAACCCCTACAAATAAATTTTTGTTAGGTTTCAAATGTTCTACACCGTTAAACTAAGCAGCTCACTATTTAAACCGTCCGTTTTTTTCTTACTTGATGCATGATTAAAAGGTATTTAAAATACTTAATTTTTGAGTTATAGATACTTGAAAAACTATAGATCAACTTGTATTTGAGTGGGAAAATTTTGAGCTTGAATCCTTCCAGAACTACACAAGTCTATCTCTGATTGCTATTATCTTCATCAGAATTATTTCTATAAGATAGGTATAAGCCTGACAATGGTTTATGAGTCCAAATGTTGGTAAACAATAGAGAACACGTAGAAAAAGTGAGTGCCTCCATAAGAGGTTAGATGCGGCTCCTATTATTAAGGGGGAAATGGAGAACGGACTGTGACGGTTTGGAATATGCACCAGAGGCTAATATTTTAGGATGCACCATTTAGAAGTGCTAGGGTCATAAGTAATGGAGCAACAAGGATTACATGTAGGCCTAAACCAAAACGGTGGACGCAATTAAAAAGGATATTATAGTTGTTAATTAACTAAAGAGATCCCTGTACAAGTTGAATGGAAGAGAAGAGAGCCATATAAAGATCCTGAGGGTTCGTGGAGAAGTTTTTGAATTTATTACTATGAGTATCAGTATCATCTGGGCATGTAAGGGTTCGTGGACCAATTGTTATGCTTTAGATTCTCTTGTTTGTTGCTCCCTTAAAACTCAACTGTTCATGAGTTGTTTTTGTATATGTTTGGCATATTTTGATGTTTTATTGGTTTCAAAATCCTCCCATTTAACATTTTTGTGTACGTGCATGTTTTGGGGATCTCAGGAAGTAGAAACCATCACGCCTAATTGAGATCCATATATGTAAAACGAAAATGAAATTATTAACCAAGAGAAATGGTAATGAACTCATTTAATCTATAAAACCACAAAGCATTATTTTATAGCACTTCATTGTGGCAAAAATATGTAATGCATAGCTGCCAACAAATGAACAAACCGAACATCAATATACCATGACCTGCATTTTCCTATTGAATTTGGGAAAGAAAGAAATACATTTTCTCACTCTTCTACATGTGAGAGTTGAAGCTTTAATGTGAGTAGAAATCAGGTTATGGAGTGTTAAGACTCACTTGAGTTAAACTAGGAGCTAGCAAGTATGGACACGGATACGGACACGGAACATGGGTATGATATATAGACTCGACAATTCCTTAAAAGGTAGGACACAACAACACGGTGAATGACACTACAATATTATAAAAATAATAACGGGAAGTGCATATATACATACTTAGACATATATGTATTTAAAAGTTCAAATACCTAATAATATCATGATAACACATGTGCTAAAATTCTAAATTATCATTTAACTTTTATGACTTTGCAAAAGGAATGGGCCTTGGTTCTTTAACTTTCTGCATAATAGTCAACGTATTCGATTCTTACACATAGAAACATATCTACAGATAGTAGATTTATACAAATCAATATTTTGGTGGTGCTTTCTCCCAATATAACTAATGAGTTGTAATGGTGAAGAACATTTGAAACCTAACAAAAAATGGTGTGTAAGGGTTTTTAAATGTTTGGATCATAATCAAATGGCCAGATCGAGAATTATATATCCAAAGACATAAATCTAACCAGCTCACTACTTTCGGTCATCTATTTTGCGCTGCATGATGGATGGGAAAAAGTATTCAAAACACTTGATTTTTGTTTTATACATACTTGAAATAATATAGATCAACTTCAACGAAGTAGATCTTGTATTCGGATATCGGAGGGTTGTATTTGAGAGAGAAGGATTCGGGCTCGAATCCTTTTAGAATGACACAAATCTATATATATATACACACACACACTTGTGTCATTCCGGAAGGATTCGAGCCCGAATCCTTCTCACTCAAATATAACCCTCTAACATTCGAATACAAGATCCACCCGTTGAAATTAATCTATATTATTTCAAATATCTATAAACTAAAAATCAAATATTTTGAATATTTTTGCCTATCATCAAATGGCGCAAAATGAACAGCCGAAAGTAGTGAGTTGGTTAGATCTATATCTTTAGACATACAAATTCTCAATCTGGCTATTTGGTTATGATCTAAACATTTAAAAACCCTTACAAATCAATTTTTGTTAGGTTTCAAATGTTCTACACCGTTAAACTAATCAACTCACTATTTAAGCTGTTCGTTTTTCTCGACTTGATGCATGGGCAAAAAGTATTCAAAACACTTGATTTTTAGTTTACAGGTACTTGAAATAATATAGATTAACTTCAACAGAGTGGATTTTGTATTCGAATATCGAATGTTGGTATTTAAGTGGGAATAATTTGACCTCAAATCCTTTTGGAAGGACACAAGTCTCTCTCTCCCCCTATATACATATATATATATATAGGGAACTACTCTGGTGAGAACCGTTCTCACCGAGTGCTTCATGCGAACTCCACAACCGGCCACTCCATAGATGATCCTAACTATTCATCTTGATTTACATATTCTAATTAGGCTACAAATAAAAAATCACGCGATTTCGAATCTTTTAAACTATACCTCAAATGACATCTTTATTCTACGGCGCGAATATAACAAATGTTTTGTAACCAGTTGACGCATGGGTGAAAAGTTTTGGAATCAAGTGATTTTTTATCGGTAACCTAATTAGAGTATGTAAATTAAAATAACAATTCAGATCATCTACAGGATAGCCCACTTGGAGTTCGCACGAAGGTTCTCACCGTGGAGTTCTCACTAGAATATTTTCCTATATATAAAAAGAGACTTGTGTATTTCCGGAAGAATTCGAGCTCAAATCTTTCCCACTCAAATACCAACATCCGATATTCAAATATAAGATCAACTCCATTGAAGTTGATCTATATTATTTAAAGTAATTAAAAATCAAAATCAAGTATTTTGAATACTTTTTGCCCATCCATCAAGCGGCGCAAAATGGACGACCGAAAGTAATAAGTTGGTTAGATTTATGTTTTTAGATATACAAATTATCAATCCGGCCATTTGATCATGACGCAAACATTTAAAACCCCTACAAACTAATTTTTATTAGGTTTAAATGTTCTACACCGTTAAACTAACCAACTCACTATTTAGGTCGTCTACTTTTTCCCTACTTGATGCATGAGCAAAAATATTTAAAATACTTGATTTTGGTTTATAGATACTTGAAATAATATAGATTAACTTCAAAGAAATAGATCTTGTATTCGGATGATGAATGGTTGTATTTGAGTGGGAAGAATTTGGGCTCAAATCCTTTCAGAACTACACAAGTCTCTCTCTCTCTCTCTCTCTCTCTATATATATATATATATATATATATATATATATATATATATATATATATGAGAGAGAAATGTAAATCAGCTGACACAGGAGGCAAATTCGTCCTATGTCGCACTCAAAAATCATATTTGCCGAATGAATTTTCAAGATCCGACCGTACATTATCATCTTCATATTCTAAGATATACACATATAAAAAATCAAGTGATTTGAAGATCGTTTACTCATTGATCTAAACGTTCTATTTTGTTCTATTGTTAAAAAACCGTTAATGTTTGAACCCAAAAAAAATGTAGTAAACAAACTTCAAATCACTTGATTTTTTATATGTATATATCATAGAATATGAAGATAATAATGTGTGGTCGGATCTTGAAAATTCATTCGAAAAATATGATTTTTGAGTGCGACATAGGAGGAGTTGCCTCCTGTGTCAGCTGATTTACATTTCTCTCTCTCTCTCTCTCTCTCTCTCTATATATATATATATATATATATATATATATATATATATATATATATATATATATATATATATATATATGAAGGTAAATAAATATTCCAAGCATGTAATGGGACAAAGAATTGTATGAGAAATATAGGACGTGTCAAAGAAGTGTCCAACAAGTGTCCTAAATTAAAAATATAATATATTTTGAGAACATGTTTGGAAAGTGTCCGAGTGTCCAAGAAGTGTTAATGTTTGACATGGGGTGTCTGATATGGTACAACTTTGTCGTAAAAGTGCCTGTGCTAAATAGATTGTGACTAATGTAATGACTAGAATAATGTTAATATATATGAAGCATGGTTTAAAATCTATACCAGTATCGACGAATGATTTTTAGCATCAATATTATCAACATTAGCCATCAATAGCAGCTTTGATTTCAGCCGATATTATAGTGTTAATATTGTATCAATTACTTTAAAAGCTGATACAATATTGCTGATAGATATGAAGATAAGCTAATATTTGAAGCCATGATGTGAAGTATGTCATTGAAGAATGTTGGGTGTGTTAGAGAGTTTAACCATTGTGGGATCATAATATATTAAAAACATAAATGATCTTTATTCTCCCTCTTCATATCCAACGCTTGTTGAATATTTGTGTTCATAATGGGAATTCTAGTAAGCACCCATAACAATAGATGTGCATAAAAATGGATTGATTACTATATTTGAAACCAGATTTGACTCAACATGAGAAAACCTGTTCATTTTAACAAAATTCATCATGGCTCATATCCAATATAGTTGGCATCCAATGGCTTCCTTTGACCAACCAAATTATGTTTGATTATTCAACCTCTCTCTTCTCTTTATGAGATTTTGTTATCTCTTTCCTAAAAGATCATACTAATCAGAGCTTTGAAAGTCATCTATGTCTTGAGGCCCAACAAAACATTGTCCCTCATATAACTTGCCAGGAATATGGTTAAAGATAAAATTAAGGATGCGCCCGAGATGAACTTTTAAACAGGTTTCGGATCCAAATTGAGCCAAAAGGGAAACCCCTAATGGAGTCGTGGATCCAACTTCTCCAACCATCTACCTTTTTATCGTCCTACTTGGTATGGGGGCAAATCGCACATCTCATATCCCTTTCTGTAGAATCATCAACAACTAGAATATGCTATTTCCCATCAAGCCAACTGGATTTTAGACTTTCCAACCATCAACTACTGTTAACGAGCATTCACTGCTATGACTCTCTACCAAGGATGTCAGTGATAAGCATCCTAAAGCCATTGCTGCATAAAAATTGATGTCACGAGAATCTTAAATCTCGGTTCAAAATATAAGTGGTGTATGTCTCGTATCCTATCATACAAAGTTATTTTGCATTCCTCCCTGCAGTTTAGGGTCCTTTCCAAAAATTCTCCTTCCGGCAAAGGTCAAGGGAGCTGTGCACGTACATGACGAAATCGAAGGAACAAAACCCACGCATCACATGCAAAAAAAAATTTGCTGCTAGAGACTTGGAAGAACCCAGATCAGGGCAAAGGTTTCAAAGGTTTCAATAATTTCAGTTCACATGTGAATACTTGAAATCAATACAAAGACAATAAAACTGAAAGCTGCGCGTACCTCCCGTGTGAAAGAGAGAGCCGGTTCCTCAAAGAGCGCTCTGTCTTTGGCCCGCCGAATCTGCAGCGGGCGGAGGAAGAGAAAATGAATCCGTTCTCTGCTCTTGATGAAGGGCCAAACCGCTGGGGGGGGGCCCACCAAGCGTTGCTCCCCCTCAGTCTCATCCTCGGCCGCGCACTTGGATGTACCCGCGGTGGGCCCCACAGAGAGCCCGTACTGGTAGAATAAAATATTTGCAAGGGGTCAACAAACTCGGCGGCAGGAGAGTGACTGATGGCCTAACTCCTTTTTGGCCGAGTATAAAGTCAAAATCAAGTCGTTGCCCGAGATGGTGCACATACACGTACAGACTTAAACACTTTGTGAGACGACTTGATGAAAAGGAACTTGTTCCTGTATGGTTCCTGTGAGCTTCCCAGTGCACTGTGTTGGCTTCTCTCGTCTCCCACCCCCCCAAGGCTTTATTTAAAGAGGAGGCCATTGCGGTTTCAAGATTGAGAAACAAACTAAGGCTGCTGTGGAATTAGGTAGAGCCATGGAGAGGCTAGACAGAAGAACGGTGGAGAGAAACAGGAGAATTCGCATGAAAGCACTCTACAATCAGCTTTACTCACTCCTCCCCGCCCCGCTCGCCACAAGGGTATGTGCATGAACTTTGTTTAATTCGCTTGAGCAAAGGTCTTAGTCGGGACTTGAACTCAAAACTTCTGTGCTTCTCGCATTATGCATATGCTTCTGCGTTGATTCATGTTTATTTCGATCATAGACACTTAATTAGGTGCACCATTGCACGAGGATTCCGCCATTGATGCTGGTCATATATGTATGCATACATATTTTAAGTGAGATTGCAACATATTGCTTGAATTTTCAGGAGAGAGGCTCAGTGCCGCTGCACGATCGACTGGACGAAACAGTGAGCTACATAAGAGGGCTGCAAGAGAGGATAAAAGGGTTGAAGGAGAGGAAGCAGCAACTGTTGAGCGGAGAAGGATCGAGCCAAGGCGCAATGAGGCAGCCTCATATAGTGGTTCAGGATCACGGTGCCGGGCTACAGGTGGTCATAACCGGCAGCCCCGGAGATTGGTTCGTCTTCAATCAGGTCATTCGAGTCATTGAGGAGGATGGAGTTGAAATCGTGAGTGCCAACTTCTCGGAGGTGGGCGATAAGGCCATTCACGTTATCCACTTGCTGGTGAGCTGCATGTCCATGTGGTTTCTGCACTTTTAGTTTTGCAACAATCAGTCTATATAATTAGCTTGATCTCATGACACATTTTTCTTGTGGATAACTTGCAGGTTGGAGAACCTAGGAGTGGTCAAGAAGCCAGCAGACTGTTAGAAAGATTGAAGATGAATGATATCCATTCGCATGTCTAGTGTTATATTAACTCATGAAAATGGGGCTCACTGTACTGTCACACCAGAACCATGATATCGCTAGTAGAGAAGTGAGGAAGAGGGTGAACAATAATTATTATAATATTATAATAATAAAAAGGAAGTTGATTCTCAAGCATTATCTTGTTATGTGCATGTAAGCTAAGTTCAACATATGTCGGGAAATGGCCGACCAACTTTTGTATTGCAAGTTCGCAACATAATACAGAAAATAACACTCCAGGTGCTTAGCTACTATTCCTTGTCACTGAGCCCGCTCTAGAGAATTTTGGTTCATTTGTGCGAGGTAGACACACATATTATAAGAGGGTCAACCTCGTGTTGATACGTGGATAGAATATAAGAGGGGGTGCAAAGAGTTTAAAGCTTTATAACCTTGAAACCAAAGATCTTATTCATGTATCAACACGAGATTTGCCCTCTTATAATAAGTGTTTGTGGCTCACACAAATGAATCGAACTGGCTCTAGAGTTTTGGAACATTCCTGTGATTTTCTTTTGTTCCGCATGTAGGTTCTGTGTGAAGAGAGTGTAAAATTTTATTAGTAAAGCTTTTTTAACTCATCGAAAAAGATAGCGCGGAGATCGAAGTTGAAGAAGCCCAATCCTCACTTGAAGATGAGGGTCGATCGACTGGCCATGCACATAGACGGGATCAAGGAAGTTGTTGTTGACTGCTCGGTCGACCGCCCAGAGGAAGCAGCAGCAGCAAAAGACAGCGGTCGACTGCCCGGTCGACCGACTATAGTATTAGAGATTTAACAGAGAGTTGTCCCTCTGCGTGTTTGCCTAGCGGCCGATCGAGCTATTGACTACAGCATAGAGCCAGTCGACCGGCCGATCGACTGGGATGCGTGTCCTGAGTTTCCTAATAGGATTCTGGGTTTGTTTCTGATCTGAATTTAAATCCATTGGTTTTTTTCTTCAAGGACTCTCTGACTATATAAGAGGGGCATTGTCCCAACTATTGTATCATGTATTGATTGATTAATAAGATCTATTTCCATTTATGTTCTGAAGACATAGGCAATTGTCGAACCTCATTAAATTTGTGTGTTCATCCTTTCTTCCTTTTGTTTGCTTGCTCGTACAATTGACGATTATTTTCTAGTGTGTTACTGTTCTCTGTTGCTTGAATTCCAACACATGGACAAATTCAGACAATGATTGCACCCGATTTTGGCATATGAGGCTCGGACATACAGAAAAAAAAAGTCTTTACAAGCTCTTGCAAAGTAAGGTTTATTTAAAGGTGCCAACATCTGAAAATTGAAAGTTTGTGAATATCAGGTCATCGGAAAAAAGACCAAGGTGAAATTCGACACCGCGACTCATTACGTCGAAGGGATTCTGAATTATGTTCACACAGATCTCTGGGAACCACCAAGACGACATCTTTTGGAGCTAATCACTGTTTTGTGCCTTTTATAGATGATTACTCTAGGCGATTTTAGGTATATATCATGAAGCACAGAGGGAAAGTTCTGAAGTTGTTTGTGGAGTGAAAAAGGAACATTGGAAAGATTACGGGAAGAAAAATCATGGTACTCCATTCAAAAAACAGAGGAAAGTACACAAGGGATCTTTTCCTATAGTTATGTCGTGATGAAGGCATAGAAAGGTACTTCACAGTAAGAGAAACACTGCAACAAAATGGGATGGTTGAAAGGATGAACAAGACTTTACTAGAGAAGGTCCGGTGCATGTTATCCAACGCTAGTATATCGAAATCTTTTTAGATTCGGGTATTGGTGTATGCTTGCTATCTCGTTAATAGGTTGCCTTCGTCTGCGATAGAAGGTAAAACTCTTCTATAAGTTTGGTCGAGAAAGTTGCTCAGGATTATGATTACCTATGGGTATTTGGGTGCCCGGCCTATTGTCATGTTAAGAAAGACAAGTTGGATCCGAGGGAGAGAAAAATTGTGTTTATAGGATTTAAAAAAGGAGTAAAAGATTACAAAATTTGAGATCCAAAGGACAGAAAGTTTATCTTGAGTAGAGATGTCATGTTTGATGAGGTTTTAATGACGAAGCCTACAAACTCACCAGGTGGAAGGTAAGACGACCGACATAATGACGAAGCCTACAGACTCACCGGGTGGAGGGTAAGACGACCGACAGGATGTCGCGACAGGTGGAGAGTGATGCTACTTTAACGCCTCTAAAAAAATCAGTATTATTTGAGATCACACCCGCAATGACACATGGTGGTGATCATGCAGTCGATCAAGATGCCGATGATAAGGAGGAGGATCAAGGACAAGATATGGGTGATGTTCAATAATCTATTGCAGTTGAAAGAACTCGGAGAGATTCACGTAAGGCCAGTTGGCTCACTACTAATATGATAGTGGCCTATGCTCTCTCAGTCATTGAGGAGGTGCTTCCGTCTATATATCAGGGAGCTGAAATCAGTTTAGAGTTCAAGATGTGAAAGGATGTCATGATAGAAGAGATGAGTCCTTTACACAAAAAATGACACTTGAAAACTGTCAGAGTTGCCAAAGGAAAGAAGGCGATCGATTGTAAGTGGGTGTTTGCAAAGAAATAGGGATCTCCCGATGGTACTATGCTTACTGATCAATTTTGGATATTTTACACCACATTCTCATATTTATTTTAAATAAAACTTTGTTATTTAACTTCCTCTTTGTTTATTAATGTGCAGATTATTTATTTTGTGTTTAAGGAGAGAAAAGCCCAAAGAAGCCTAATTAAATTCGGAGTCAAAATCAATTATTTTTCAAGTCAAGAGAAAAAAAAAATATTCTCAGAATATCCACAGTCCAAATTAAAATTCTAAGAATATACCTTTAGATGACTGGCAAGACGAAGTTACAGCAAAAAATCATGAGTCATGATGACTCATCTGCCGTGTTTTCCCTAGATTGCCGCAAAAACGCGACAATATTTGGGTCTTTGGCTTCTCATTTTGGTGTGTGGCTCCAATTTCTCAGATCCCTAGATATTCTCCTATAAATACCCTATTGGAGGCAGAGGCAAAACTATATCTAGAGAAAAGATTAGGGTTTTCTTTAGTTTTTTCTCTCTCTCTCTCTCTCTCTTGAATTTCTATTTTAATTTTCTAGTTTTAGATCAATAGTGACTTTGTAAAAAAGAAGAGCTTATAATTGAAGGTGACAGATTCAATATAAGGTTTCAATTCTTTTCCTAACTCTCTTTTGTCAATTACTTTGCTTTTAAATTATGAAATCTTTTACTTTTTTTTTTTTGCTTCGCTTTAATTATGAATAACTAATCTTCTTCAGGACTCGCTAATCTCTAAACACCACTAACTTCTAATTTTTTGCTTGATAACCCGATTGAATCATATGTATGCCAAAATTCAAGCCTTGTGAATAAGTGAGTTGCTCTTAAAAGCATATGCGGATGGGTATTAGCTTATTATTTGCTAATATTAATCAATAATTCTTCTTATTCTATACTTACTAAAACTTGATAGTTTAATATTCAATTTTGACTAAGTGTGATTCAAATAAGAGTCTTCTTCCATCTTATCTGTCTTGTTTAGTTCTCGTACAAACTCCAAGGTGGAACTATTGCTTATAATCTAAAGTGAAGAAATTATCTCTCAAAAGTTAGTATGTTAGTAGTGGTAGATGATTAGTGAGTTTTGACTTTTCTCATATTTAAGAAACAAACTAAATTTATGTTCTTTTAGTTCTTTTTAAGAACCCTAATTTCAAAACCCTAGTTTTCTTTTCAACCATCTTTTAATTTTTTCGATTTTCTCTCTCAAACTCTCAAAACAAAATCAAAACAAATAACTTTTCTTTCTTTTTTCTTTTCTCTTTTGGTTTCTTAAATAGAGAAGAGGTTACTTTAAGAGCCCTAGCGAAACACTTACATCACATCCCTCTTTGTGGCTAAAGAGAAACAAAAATCACTACTATCATGGTTAAATTGCGAGAAGTCAGAGAAAAACTTATATTTTCAGATAACAAATTTCATACTCTCGGTTTTTTTCCAATCATGATATTGTACGCTGCAAAGCCAGATTGGTAGCTAAAGGTTACACACAGCGAGAAGGCATTGGCTACAATGTGGTATTTTCACCCTTGTGAAGCATTCGTCTATTCAAATTTTGCTGACACTAATGGCACAGTATGAGTTGGAGCTTAATTAACTTGACGTGAAGACTGCCTTTCTCCATGACAATCTTGAAGAGGATAGTTATATGTCTCAGCCAATGGGGTTCAAGACTGCATGAAAGGAACATATGGTATGCAAGTTAAAGAAATCACTTTATGAATTAAAGTAATCACCCAGATAGTGGTATAAGTTATTCGACAGCTTCATATGAGGCAAGAGGTACACAAGAAGTCATTACGACTCATATGTGTACAAAAAGCTACCGAATGGTGAGTACATCTATCTGCTATTATATGTGAATGATATGCCCATTGTTTCCAAGAGAAGATCTGCAATTAACAAACTGAAGAACGACTTATCTTCTGAGTTCAAGATCAAGGATCTGGATGAAGCGAAGAAGATTCTAGGCATGGAGATTAAGAGAGACTGAAAAAGTGGGGTTAGCTTGACGCAAAAGGGGGATTTGAAGAAGGAACTTCAGAAATTCAACATCAACGACGATACAAAGTCTGTAAGTACACAATTAGCTCTTCATTTCAAGTTAAAAGCTACTATGTTTCCTACTTCTATTAAAGAGCGTGAGTACATGACTCATGTATCCTATGCTAGTGTGATTGGTAGTTTAATATATGCAATGGTGTATACAAGACCCGATTTGTCACAAGCTTTCTCAATGGTTAATAGACATATGTACGATCCCGGCAGGGATTATTGCGAGGCATTAAAGTGAATTCTACAGTACATCAAAGGGATAATAGACGTCGGTTTGATATTCAAGAAGAATTTTATAGGTAAATAGAAGTGTATCAGATGTGTTGATTCTGACTATACAGGAGACCTCGATAAATGCCGGTCTATAACGAGATATGTGTTTACATTGTCCTAAGTACTGGTCAGTTGGCGCTCTACTCTACAGTCTACTGTCATATTGTCTACTATAGAGGCTGAGTATATGGCCATGACAGAGGTTGCAAAAAAGAAAATTTGACTTTAAGAGTTGCTTTACGACTTAGGGATTGACCATGATCTCTTGAAGATCAACTGTGATAGCATGAGTGCTATCTATTAAACAAAAAAATCACGTGTATCATGCAAGGACGAAGCACATCGATGTCAGGTTCTACTTTATTCAGAAGATTCTTGATGAGGATGACATCGAAAAATAAAAGATTCACACGAAAGAAAATCCCGCCGATATGCTGCCAAGGTTGTTTCGGGAGTGAAGTTTGCACATTGTAAGGAATTACTCCATATCTTTCAAGTTGTTGAGCTCGGTGGAGCTCGTTTGGAAGAACTACGAATGGCTTGATCCCCTGGGCAGAGGGTACTTAGGCAATCATATTAGTGCAGCCCGATGGAGTCGACATGATGCTATGTTGTACTCGGCTCAGATTTAAGAAATCTTCACCGAGGTAGAGAATTGTGAGGAGGGAGTATAAAATATTGTTAGTAGAGTTTTTTAACTCATCAGAGAAGATAGCGTGGAGATCGGAGTTGAAGAAGCCCAATTCTCAATTGAAGACAGAGGGTTAGTCGATCGGCCGGTCGACCAACCATGCACATAGGCGTGCACAAGAAAGTTGTGGTCGACCACTCAGAGTAAACAGCGGCAGCAGAAGACGTCGGTCGACCGCCCGGTCGACCGACTGTAGTGTCATAAATTTAACAGAAAGTTGGCTCTCTGCGCGTTTGTCTAGCCGTCGACTAAACTGTCGATCGGACACGTGTCCTGGGTTTCCTAATATGATTCTGGGTGTGTTTCTGATCCAAATTCAGATCCGTTGGTTTCTTTTTCTTCAAGGATTCTCTGGCTATATAAAGAAGGATTTTGTCCCTAACTATTGTATCCTATAATTGATGGATTAATAATATCTCTCTCCCCTTCTATCTCGAGGACGTAGGCAATTGTCGAATCTCATTAAATTTGTGTGTTCTTACTTTCTTTTCTTTATTTACTTATTCATGTAACTGACGATTATTCTCTGATATGTTGTTCTATGCTGCTTGGATTCCAACATGACCTCCTTTAGCTTATAGTTATCCCCGTGAAAGGACATAAATATATAGAAAAGGCCCTAGGCTGTTGTAATCATGATTTGAATCTTTGACCCTCTCGCACAATTTAAAGAAGAATTTACCGCCATGGTAGAGAGTCAAAAGTCAATGTTTTATAAGGTTAAAGTTGAGCAATCCGAATATTTAACCATTCGTTTAAACTTTAGTAAGTTTAATACTCACCCACGTATATTATTCTTACTTCTTTTAAAAGAAATCATCTTAAAATAGAGAATCTTGTAAAAAGAAAAAGCAAAAAATGCTTTACATGTAAAATGAGCTATCCATTAGTAAATAAAGGCTAAATTCTCCAAAGTCACCATAAACTCTCAATTATTTGCTCAAAACCCCGTTCATCTTCTTTTTTTTTTACCATAAGTGCCAAAAGTTCCGCTTTTTTTTTTTTTTTTTTTTGCAAACTATCTTCTATTTCACACATGGCTTCATGGATTGTTAAAGATTTCAGAATATGCATTTGGAGCAATTTTTGCGAATTAATTTGGGACATATGATACTAAGGGTTCTTTTATTTTTTTCCTCCCTAATTAACTCACTGACGACGGGATTCACCTGTGACCACTGAAAAAGCAAATCAGATCTATACGTTTTATTTAGTCAAGTACCGATCCCATGATGACTCAAAACTTAATCGCAAAATTGGCCAAGCTGATGCTGATCTTAAAATGAGCAGTGAAAAGCGGTTCAAGACAATTGAATCGTTGAAGGAAAAAGGGGTATGTCATACTCCCTTTGATCTCCCATGATGCTGATTTTAGTTTTCTTATTTGTAGGAGAGCTGATCTTTTTATTCCTGCCATTCATTAAAATGCAGAATAAACTGTTGTTGAAGTTACAGCGCAGTTGCTAACCTGTCATGCAAAACAAGATACTTGAATCATACTGGGAAATCCCTCACTTACATTCTAGACTATATATTTCATGTAGTCTGAAAGAGCAGATGTGATTTCAAGGTTAAAGCCTTTGACTGCTGAAGACAAAAGTTTTTGGACGACTTTGAATGATAAAAGAAAGAAAGTGGATGAAGATGTGGGCAAGCTATGTAATGCAAATAATACTGGTGCTGCTTTGTGTTCTTCAGTTGAAGAGCTAGATGACCTTGAGTGCTCCAATCTGTTGCATCACCTTGATTTTAGATGCCGTACAATGCGACAGATTCGAAGCTTGAATTATCGTATACAGCATGAAAGTAGCACCATGTTTGAGGAGAAAAAGCTGCTTAAGCAGATCAAACAGCTAGAAGGAACAAGAGGTGAAGTCATTGCAAATCAGGAATATTGGGGTGACAAGGAAGCTATTGAAGATGAGATTAAAGTTCACTTCCTTCTATTATGACATAACTAGAGCTTGTCATTTGTTCTAAATGAGTTAAACACTTTTACTTTTTCTTTTATTTTTTAACTATTAATTTTGAGATTTGTGTTGCGCCTCATATTTGTTGATCTTTATGAAGTGAGAAAGGAATAACAAGTTGTTAGGAACAAGATTAAACCTCTGGAGGAAGAATTGAAGGCCTTAAATAATGAGACCAATTCCTTGCAGGATGAGTTTTTTTCCATGACTGACAACAAGAAAAAGGCGTATGGAACCCTTATTCAGTTGAGAAAAGGGCTATGCATGCTTTCCACCTTAATGATATCACATGTCTATGGAATGATAAATCTATGATACAAACTCCCCCAAAATAAAATAAAATAAAATAATAAAACAAAATAATGCACACAATTTGAACATCATATTAAATTTTTTTGGACACAAGCCATTCTTAAAAATTTTATTTGGATTTATTGAATGTTGCTTGTATTTTGAGTGATGCCATGCAAAAAATGAATATGGAATTTGTTCTCCTTGCCGCTGATAATTATTAGGATCTGTATGTCGTCTATTTAGTTGAATGAATTCAGCTCATTTAACAGTTAGGCTATCCTTTTAGTTAAGTGGCAATGATCATAATGTAACTTCTAAGTGAAAAAAATATTATATGAGAACTGCAAATCACATGTACAACACATATAATGTACTTACCAATATAACCCAGTGATGACAATAATTTTTATATCTCAAAGCTAGGAATGCACACAATCACAGCCTTGGCATGCACTTGACACAATAGCTAAACACTTGGAAAAATCTCTATCTTCATCAATATTTTACATTTGTCTATTATCAGTAATCACTGGAATTTGAATAACATACTTCTGTTTCTTTACCTTTTGTCATTAGGTCAATGTAGATATCATTAAATTTTAAGTGATCTCTGAATATTCAAGCATTGTGCATAATACATGCCTGCAACTATTACACTGTCGTCATTCAGTAGTATATTTTCTTATGACTTGTTCCCTAATTCAACCTATGAGGACCTTAACATAGCCAGAAAAGTAAAGCACAACATTATTTTAAATGGCTATGGAGGTTATTTTAAAAAAAAAATGGTGATAACACTTCTTCTTTTTATTTTTCCCTTATGGATCTTTTCTTGGATTCCTTTCAATTCTTTCTCCTTCTTTTAATAGAATAATACTCAATTTTCACTCCCTTTTTTTGACACAAGCCATGTCTGAGTTTGGAACGCTCATGTCCAAGTGTCGTATCGCGTCGGTGTTACATGGCAACATTTTGTAAAAAATGGAGTGCCCTGGTAATGTTGGATTTATTTGTAGCTGTAGAAGGCACTTTTGTATTAGGTAGTTAGTTATGGAACATGATGTATAGCTTTTCCATTTTATTGAAGACATTACTATATATCAAGTCCAGAACTGAGAGGAAAGGTGGAAGGCGCAGCAGAGACCAAAAGCACTGCCGGCATTGAAACACTACAGAAGGAGACAGCAAAATCTGAAGAGATTGATGCTGCAAAGATGGAGGAGATAAAAAGAGAGGAGGAGATTGCAAAAGCTAAGATAGCCTTGGAAAGGAAGAAAAAGCTTGCTGAGAAAGCAGCAGCAAAAGCAGCTACCAGAGCCCAAAAAGGAGGCTGACAAGAAGCTCAAGGCAAGTTGTATATGTCTTGGCTAAAAGAAGCTATCAGAGGTGGGGAAGAAGCTCAATTCCATAAATCATCTTCAGGCGAAAGAAGTCACGGTCAAATTGGATGTGGGCTGCTCCTGCTATCGTTTTGGTGCGAGTGCTCATTGTATCTAGGTACTACTGTTATTACGGTAAAAATGAGCCAGACGGTTAGATATTCTTATCTTTAAATATTTTTATTCTATTATTAAATATACTTATCTTACCTTATCTAAGTACTCTTTTTCTTATTTATCTACTATCTCTTGTATGTATGTATGTATATGTGTGTGTATATATATTGCTTTATGAATATGCATACTAAAACTTCTTCTTCTCTAAATTATCATGGTATCAGATTCTTTTAAAAAAAAATTCTGCTGATTGAAGTTCTCTTAGTGTTCTCGATCCTGCGGTGGATCTCGCTCGCATAGTGTGTGCGCGCCGGGCCACTTTCGCCTCATACAACATCAGAGCTTCTCTCGTCGTCCTCTTCCAAGTCAGCTAAGTCTGAGTCCTTGCTGATACTATTCCATCCACCATGTCTGCTACACCATCACTCGTGTTCCTCTAACTTTACAGAATTCAATCTGTGCTCTATTTTAGCCCTCACGCTTTCTCATCAATTTAGTTTTTTTTGGGCTTTATATTAACCCTCTTGGGTTTTTTCATCAATTTAGCCCTCTTAGGCTCTATGTTAGCCCTCTTGGGCTTTTCTTCATACTCAGATGATCGACCGCCCTCTATCACGCCACCAGTCGAGT
The DNA here is from genome assembly GCA_038442645.1 of Agave tequilana. NCBI lineage: Eukaryota > Viridiplantae > Streptophyta > Magnoliopsida > Asparagales > Asparagaceae > Agave > Agave tequilana. The sequence continues at coordinate 35,184 of JAVJIF010029638.1, read as the reverse complement.
TCGAGAAGCTCACAAAAACCTCCTTCTGCTTGAATCATCCGGATCTCGCCCTACCTAATCCGGAATCCATTCGGATCTCGACCCTCTTCTGATGCCTGATCCATCTGGATCTTACCCTACCTAATTCGGAATCCATCAAGATCTCGCCCTCTCTTTTGATGTCTGATCCATCTGGATCTTGCCCTGCCTGATCCAACCAAATCTCACCTTCTCACCTGATCCTTCTGGATCTCGCCCTACCTGATCCATCTGGATCTCGCCCTATGGAGCTCGTCGTCCTCTTGGACATCTGGATCTCGCCAAGCCACCCTCGATCGCAATCTGCTTCATTGATCAGCTCATCAAAAATCTCCCATAAGTTTCGTGAGATTTTGTTCCAACTCTCAATATTTGATCTACCGTAAATTTGAGGGGGTGTTAGATACTCTTATTTTTAAATATTTTAATCCTATTATTCGATACTCTTATCTTACCTTATTTTACTATTTGTTTTTTTTTATCTATCTACTCTCCTTTGTATCTATATATATTGATGTAATTGTTTTATGAATATACATACTGAAACTTCTCCTTCTCCAAATTATCACAGACAATTCAATAACGAGTCCTTGGACCAGAGTTTTGCAGTGGGAAGAAACTTTGGCAGGGAACAGCCATTTAGCAGTCAGTAGTCTATATGTGTATGGATCAGGACCAATAATGTGATCAAGTCAGTGTTAAGAACAACAAATCTCATGCAGCGTGGAGCATCTGTACTGTTGTTTTTGGTTCTCTGTTTTTTGCATCCTCATAGAAATAATTTTAGTTCAATATATCTTGTAGTTGAAGTAATTCTGCTATTGTGTTGAACTGATAATCACATTATATGGCACCATAAACATCTCAGGTGAATTCTTTTTTGTTATTTTTTCCATCGGTATATTTTTAACTTATTATATATGAAGTCAGAAAATTGAAATTTTAGACATGGATATTTAGGTTTTAATTATTGTCAATGTGGCAAATCTGTAGACGTAATCCTATACTTGCATCGATTTGCTGTTGTCTTCCTCCAAGGGGTTGTTTTTGAGAGAGAAACTTCAGTGCTAGCTTCTTTTGTTTAGGGGCTAGCATCCAAATAGTCGTCAATTGCAGAGAAGAAAGTTAGAACATAAAGATGTAGCGAGATTCGGCAATTGCCTATGCTCTCATGCCAGAAAAGGAGACAACAATGTTCACATGTTGACATGCATCAGAGTGTCTGCACTACTGCTTCTTCCATAGTTCATGCGAACTCCGTACTAACACTAAGGAGTTAAAAAAACTCCACCAGTGCGATTTTACGCTCTCTCCCCACACCTCCCTCCTCAATACGCCAGCTATCAACGACAACAAGGTTTGTATGTGAAGCAATTGGGGCACCATCCCAAAAGACTAGCCTTTTAGGTGGAGTTACCCAAATCCTTATATATCCAAGATCATCCCCACGTCTAGCCGATGTGGGACTATTTGTTCGACCCAAATCCCAATAATCCCCCTCGAATAAAGAGTCTCCCTGCAATCCACCCTCGAATAAAGAGTCTCCCTCCAAGCTCAATTATCTTCACACTAGAAGATCAAATGCTCCATCAAGATCCAACTCTTCACTGCGTGAGGTGGCGGCACGCCTTATGTGATGTACCAACTGCAGTCGGTCACTCCTCTACACCGCGTGACAGACCGCATGACAGGCGTGCGCCCATTACAAAGGAGCACCACTGCCAAATTTCTCGAGAGCCCAACAACATTAGCTTCACAAGGGCCTTATTAGGGCCTTTACTGATGTGGATGAAGGATTCTTGCATGCATTCTCTCTTATTAGGGTTTGTTAGAAATTAGAGAACTGATAATATCATAAATCTTTAAGGAAAGCGGGCTGACTTGGTTGTGTCAGTTTTCCGAGCGTTTTTTCTCTTCATTCGAAGAGAGGGGCTGATTTTCTGCCAAATGAATAGCGTGACTAAAAAATAAAAAAAAAATCATGCTCGTCTCATGATGAACTCCCTTAGGAACTGCAGGGAATCGATAGTCGGAGGCAACAGAGTTACTAACAATTTCCTGGTATCGCTGATAACTTAGGATGAGCCCATGTTCTTTAATCTTTTGACAAAGGATGCTCTCATGTAACAGAACTGAAGATTTGAGCTGAGTATTTTTCACAACCCATCTTCAATCCTTTTATAGCTTGAGTGACACTTTAAATTACTTCTCAAGTGTTTTTACTGCTTCACAGGTTGTATAAAGTTAAAAACTATAAATCTATTAGAGTGGTGGTTTGTGATTCACAACCGTTCTCTTACTTCATGCTTTGATTGTGATTCTTTTAAATATAAAATAGTTATGAGTGCAATGTACGAGGAGGATAATCTTAATAACAAATAAATCATTGAGATCTGGTCAATGATAAATGGATTGAGTTGAAAATGTTGTGCGCCGATGACAACAACCCCAAGAGGATCTCACAAACCTCCAAGCACAGAGAATACACTCAAACAGCACAAATAATCACCAGAAGAAAAGAACAAACTCAAACACACGATTTAACGAGGTTCGGCCTCAACGCCTACGTCCTTGGGGCAATCAGAGAGAGATTTAATTGCTATGAAAGAAGATTACAATGGCTAGCAGCCTCTTTGAATACAAGAGAGCTCCAGCCTTTTCCTTTTCTCAGATCTTCTACAAGATACAACCCTAAAAATCAACATTAGGCTTAAATACCCAAATTTGTGGAGCAGCAGATTTTCCCCAAACCCGACTGTCGGTCGACCCGGCCGGTCGACCGACCTCCACTCCGGTCGACCCGCCCGGTCGACCGAATTTAACCGAGAGTTCGGGTATTACAGTCAGGGAGTTGCGGTCGACCGGCCGGGTCGACCGCCTAAGGCCCTGTGCATGCTGTGCATGTCGGTCGACCGGACTGGTCGACCGACCCTGCCTGATTCTGCTGCTGCTATTTCCAGCTGTTGTTCCCTTCGTCTTCGTCGTCAACTTTCTCGGTTATCACTCGACGACTCCTCGACGAACCTTATCAACTTCCCCATCAGTAAACTCTTTCTTTCCAACAATTCTCCACCTCGGCGAAGATTTTCCAAATCTGAGCCGATCTCCAACGCTACCCAGTCTATCACCTGGCGAAATCGACACACGATCTCGGCGAAATCGACACACGATCTCGGCTTGCGCGCACCGGTCGAAATCGACACACGATCTCGGCTTGGAATCTATAGCTCAACTATCCACTAGAAAGCATCGTACATGCCTTCCCTGCACTTCACCTTAGGAGAATTTTCATACATGCCGATCACCAGCATGGCTTCTACTCCTCAACTTCATGACCTCACGAAGACTTCCTCATGAGCCAATACTGACTCTTCAACTGACTAGCTCTATCTAGTCTACCTGTCTTCCACTGACGGTCCAACCAAGTTTGCGTAGAGCCCACCAAACATCATCGGCTTCAACTGGATGCACACCCCTCCTTATGCAAGCTCAACATCTTCTCACCGGAAGATCACCTGTTCATCGAGACCACACCTCACCTCTCCGTGAAGTCCAACTGACCACAACGCTTCACCTCTACGTGAAGCCTCTCCACCTCTACGTGAAGCTCCAAACGGCCACACCTCTTCACCTCTACGTGAAGATCCAAACAGCTTCTCGAGAACCCAAATAGCTTCATAAAAGTTGCATCACCAAATGGTTGCGCCTTTACGGCTGCCTACGTACCTTTGCCCAAAAGGATCAAGCCAACCGTAGTTCATTTAAGTGAGCTTCATCAAGCTCAAGCACTTGCACCACTATTTGCAGCAGTGAACCTGTCTGACCGAGTCATATGAACCTCTTCCCGACCATCATGGAGAACAACGGCCTTCAACTTCAGCTTGTCACGATCACAAGCTTGAAATTCATGCTTCTTTCCCCACAAGCGTGGTTTCACCTTTGTTCCTATAGCTGCAAACAACTCGACATCCTCAACAATGTCATCAACCTGTTCAGCATCACCTTTGGTATCATGAACTCCACCCGGTGTCACCTCCGCTGAAGTATCCTTTGATGTCGAACCAACTGGAGATGATGGAGTAGCATCAACCTCCACCTGCTGCGATCTTCCCTTTGTCTCCGTCCTCTCCACCTGCTGAGAGACGATAGACTTCAACCCTGAAGTCTCTCCAAAAGTGACATTTCTGCTCATCACGATCTTCTTGTCTTCGGGGTCCCACAACCTGTAGCTGTTTCTCTTGACGCCCAAATAGACAAACCTCTTTGCTCGCGGATTCACCTTGCCATCCTTGGCACTGAAGTAGGCCGGACTTCCAAACCCCCGCAGCAAACAATGACCTTGAGCAGCTTTCCCAGACCAAATATTCAATGGAGCTTTACCTCCTATCGCAGTCGATCTATTCATGAGATGGCTAGCATACTCTGTCGCCTCAGCCCAAAACGACCTGTCCAATCCTGCATTAGACAATAACTTCCGAACCTCCTCCAGTAAGGAACGGACTACATCTTTAGCCAACCCATCTGTACCTGTTGTGAAGTGAGTTGCAATACCTGTGTTCTGGCCAAATCGTAGGAATTGGTTCATGTCTTTTCCAACATTACCAATAAGAACCTCTTTTATCTTCCTACCTATCTGCCTCTCCATTCTTCCTCTCCACTTCACCAACACATCTAGGGCTTCACCCCTTTGTCTCATGGGATATATCCAAACCTGCCTAGATGAAGAATCAACAAAAGAGACAAAGTACCTGTGACCTCCAAGCGATGTCGTCTTAGCAGGTCCCCATACACTCACGTGAACACTATCAAGAAGACCTTCATTGTGGTGAGTACTGGTGCTGAATCTCACCTTCTTCTTGTCCAGAACACTGTGTCCACCTTCCAAATTGCAGGTAACAGCACCTTCCATTTCCTTCTTTGCAGGAGCTTGCAAAGATTCTTCTTCTTCCTGTCGAGCCTTTCCCTGCCATATCCCAGGGCCAACATCATCTGAAGAACTCGAAGTCTCCACCTGATCTGTAATCGTACTACCCTTCAAGTAGTAGAGGTTTCCTCGACGGACGCCCTTCATCACCACCATCGAGCCTTTGATCATCCTGAGATCGCCATCTCGAACAGATATCACCATGCCCGATGCTTCCAAAGTGCCAACTGAGATAAGATTCCTTTTGAGCTGAGGTACATACCTCACCTCCTTCAACTCTCGAACTATCCCATCATCCATCTTGATGCGAACTGTACCCATCCCTTCTATATTACACGGATGGTCATCCCCATGACCGTGTAACATCCATCCAGCTTCTCAAAGCTAGAAAACCAGGCCCTGTTCGGGCACACATGATAGGTGGCTCCGCTATCCAAAATCCACTCAGCACTATCTGGGTTACTAACAGTATGGGTAGTAACCGAGAGAGAGAACACCGATGAGTCATCATCCGATCTATCCGCCTGTGCGAGATTCGCCTCGGTCTTTGACTCCTCCTTCTTACCTTTGGCCTTCGGGCATTCTGCTTTCCAGTGTCCTAATTCCTTGCACAATGCACACTGATTTCTCTTCAGATTTCTGAAACCCGGCCTGGATTTAGATCTTCCTCTAACCTCCTTTCCCTTCCTCGATGAACTTCTGCCTCTTACTTCCAGTGCCTCCACCGATGAGTTTGACCTAGAAGGATGACTCTCCTTCTTCCTCGTCTCATAACTCGACAGTGCAGACGACACCTCATCATAATCTAAGGTCTGCCTTCCATTGATGAAGGTCAGAGTGAATGTCTCGTACTCCTCTGTAGGAAGTGAATTCAGAAAGATGACCGCCTTATCTTCCTCATCTACCGTGACATCCACATTTAGCAGTTCTGTAAGAAGCTTCGTATATCGGTTGATGTGCTCATTTACTGTGCTCCCATTCTTCATCCGAAACTGATACAGCTTACTCTTAAGCTGCAACCTGGACTCTACACTCTTCGTCAGGTACTTCTTTTCAAGGGTTTCCCACAGTTTCTTCGCTAACGTCTCATGTTGCACAAGGTATTTTATGTCTTGTGACAAGCATGAACGTATCAAGCCACATGCCGACCTGTTCATCTTCGCCCACTCTTCATCAGTGGTAGTGTTCTTCTTCTTCGCCAATAGGAGAGTTCTTCAAGGTTTGATGCATTCAGCGCATCCATAACCTCGCATCTCCACATACCAAAATTGTTAGTCCCATTAAACTTAACAACTTCAATCCTTGGGTGATTGTTCATTGTCTTAACAGATGCAGTTTCTTCTGCCATTGAGAATTTTTTTTTCTGATTCTCTATTTATGCGGAAGAACAACCAACTTGAAATAGATCTCTACTCAGATAAAAATAGGATTTTTACCTGTCCCTTGAAACCCTAGATCGAGTTTCTCACTGGATCTACTTCAACACAGATTCAACGAGCCCTCCTTGCGTCCTTCTGAGATCGACACATGATCTCCTCGAACACCCAATACCTCCGATCTGAGATCGACATACGATCTCCACTGGATCAGATCTCGAGCCCTTCGAATCCTCAGAAATCCCAAGTGCAACCGAAAGCTCTGATACCACTTGTTGTGCGCCGATGACAACAACCCCAAGAGGAGCTCACAAATCTCCAAGCACAGAGAATACACCCAAACAGCACAAATAATCACCAGAAGAAAAGAACAAACTCAAACACACGATTTAATGAGGTTCGGCCTCAACACCTACGTCCTCGGGGCAATCAGAGATAGATTTAATTGCTATGAAAGAAGATTACAATGGCTAGCAGCCTCTTTGAATACAAGAGAGCTCCAGCCTTTTCCTTTTCTCAAATCTTCTATAAGATACAACCCTAGAAATCAACATTAGGCTTAAATACCTAAATTTGCGGAGCAGCAGATTTTCGCCCAAACCCGACTGTCGGTCGACCCGGCCGGTCGACCGACCTCCACTCCGGTCGACCCGCCCGGTCGACCGAATTTAACCGAGAGTTCGGGTATTACAGTCAGGGAGTTGCGGTCGACCGGCCAGGTCGACCGCCTAAGGCCCTGTGCATGCTGTGCATGTCGGTCGACCGGACCCTGCCTGATTCTGCTGCTGCTGCTATTTCCAGCTGTTGTTCCCTTCGTCTTCGTCGTCAACTTCCTCGGCGATCACTCGACGACCCCTCGACGAACCTTATCAACTTCCCCATCAGTAAACTCTCACTTTCCAACAGAAAAATGAGAGGTAATAGATTTAAGATCGGGCAATAATCTCAGTTCAAAAGAAAAATTAATCACAAAAAATTGTGTTACAACTGTATAAAAATTAATAGGCCGTTAAAAACGCTGATTTTGACTGTCCATTCATTCTAGTGCTGGCTGACAAGTGGATCTAAACTTCTAAGAATGATATAAATAGTCAAATAAATATGACATGTGAGGCCCATGTCCCGTGAACAATGCTATGACCTACACATGTCACATAGCTTGGGTCAGGATTTTAGAAAGTCCAATTGAAGTCTCATTCATAGCAATCAATAATACTAAAATTCAAAACTCAAATCTCAATTCCGAATTAATAAAATTAAATTCTGAAAGCTTAGAAATTGTCGCAGTCTAACTCTAACTCGAGTTACAGCAGCACTTACTCTCACACTCCAATCTAGAGGTGTCGGGCCGGGTCAGCCCGGAAACCCGCACGGACACATCTCATGTGGGCCCGAGGCCGGTCCGGCACGGACATACCTCAAGCCCGGGGCGTGCCCGAGTTTGAAAAAGTTGGCCTGCTATCGGGCCGCACCCGAGCCCAGACCTAACCCGGGCCAGTCCGGGTGCCCAACGATTATAAAATAGCTGTTAGGTTGGGCTAGAATTTTTTTTTTTTTTGGGTTTTGGGAGGGGGTTGTAAATTTTTACAAATCCCCCAACGGCATTATGGCCCATAAAATAGCAGTTTGGGGTGTTGTAATTTTTTTTTTTTACAAAACCCCCCAACGGTTATATTGACCAAAAAAAAAATTTTGCAAAAAAAATTACATCTTAACCACCCATTCCCTCTACAAATACCAACTCTTCCTAACTTCATTTCATCAACAGAAAATTCTCTAAAATTCTCTTACATGAGGAGAGGAGAAGTCAGAATAAAACAGTAGATGAAATCATTGAAAACTCTCCAGAAGATGAGTGAAAAAATAAAGATATTTTGTATTTGTATTTGCATCAATTTAAACTTCAATTTCAATCTACATAGGATATTTGTAAATTTATCTTTTTATCTATATTATTCATTTGTAGTTGCATCAATTTATGATTTTCTAAGATATTAGATTATTAATAAAAAAAATTGACATTTGTCTTTTACAACTTGTATCAATTTTGTCCAAATTTGTCTGAATTTTTTTATTTTTCTGAATTTTTTGAATTTCTTTTAGTTTTAATAAATTTTTTAAAGGGTTTTAAAACACACGAGTCAGCCCCGCTTGGGTGGCCCGGCCCAGCCCGCCCGAGTCTCCGGGCCGTGCCCGAGTCCCCATTAAAGTGGGCTCGGGCCGGGTTGGGCGACTCGGATTTTGGGGCCAGGTCTTGACTTGGCCCGGCCCGGCCCGTTTCGCATCCCTAGTCCCACCGCACCAGTAGTAGTTAGATTTAGGGGATGTTTGTTTCGCGTAAAAGGCTGTAAAAAGTTGTAATTCATAAATGACTTACAACCCAATTACAATTACGATGTTTGTTTGGACTGTAATTCGTAAAAGACTTATGCAACTAAATTATCATTCACTTGCAACCCAATTACCACTCACTTATAATTCACTTACAGTTAATTTTTTAGTTAAGCAAATTTGTATTTTTTATATTAATATTAATTTTTTAATATTTATTATTTTTAGTATTTATTTACAAATTTAAATTTTTTAAATAACCAATAGTTAATTTTGTGGTCAACTTTTTCACTTACGACTTACATATTACGACAACCAAACACTGTAAAACACAATACATTTTTTCACTTATAACTTTACATTACCAACCAAACACCGCAAACTTACATGCATGTAACTTATTTACAATCGTAAAAAAGTTTTACGACTTACGCGTTACTGTCAATTACGACAACCTTAACCCCCTTTAATTTGGTCGTGGGAAAAGAATTTCAAATTTTAGAGCCTGTTTGGCTCTCGAAAATAGGCCCAGAAAATTCAAGTGAGGCCACACTTACGGATTTCAAAAAAGAACGGATCAAATGAGGCCCATAAGCAGTAGTTTTCCGAGCCTTTTCTCAGTGTTAGCGTGCGAAAATCAACAGAGAAGTCACGTAAGATTTTTACAAGTTCCACCGTAATCATTATTTTTTTAACAAACAATTAAACAGTACATCATAGGAACTGGTGTGGTCCTCGGACACAAGGATGGCTAACGGGACGAATCGGGTCGATTTGTCCCGTTGGTGTCCCGATTCGTCCTGTTGGCCAACAAATATGTTACGAGACATCTCGTAACGAATTCAACGGGATGGGTCAGAGAATCGGGAAACGAATTGGGTCTCTTGACCCGATTCGTCACCCGGATTCACCGAGATGGGTCCAACCCGTCTCGTCTTTTTTTATTATTATTATTTAAATTTCGAGGGTTGATAAATACAAGATAGGAGTCTCTATCTAATTTTTTTCCTCTCACAGCTATATAATAATATAGGAGATATGTGTGTGTGTGTGTGTGTGTGTATAGGGCTTACTGTACCTCAGCCTGCAGGCTGAGAGAGTTTCTCAGCCTGCGGGACGTGGCTGAATATATGCCACACATCGGTCGCAGAGTGTGGGCGCCAAAAAAATCAAAAAAATCCTACCTAAACAATCGTGAAACAAATTAACAAAAATACCCCTTTTATATGACGACGGCGACTTCTAGCATTGAAAAGTAAAAAAAATATTCCATGGTCGCATACTTAATACAGAATAAAGAATACCGGAGGAAACATGCTATCGTATAGCAATGCGACCTCCTTCAGTACTGCGACCAAAGTCGCAAACTTCTTTCTCATTACGATGGTGATGACGAGGATTAGAAGTTTAAAAAATTGTATTTTGTTTTTTTTTTAAATATATATAAATCTGTTTTCTAAAGTTAATTGTGTGAATTACATTTTTACTACTATGTCTTGGTTGAAAAATGCTGTACAATTGTTACAAACCTTCATTTTAAAAATTTTACGCTAAACGAATATACTGCGACCATGGACGCAGTTAATAATTATATTACTTCACCCTTATAAATTTTTAAAATGAAAGGTTGCGACATTGGTTGCAGTTGCTGGACGCAGACTTAATAAATACACTGCGACCTTGGTCGCAGTTGCTGGACTTTAGTCTTAATCAACAACAACACTGCTACCTTGGTCGCAGTTTCTGACCGTAGTCTTAATAAAATAAACGACCGTAGTCTTAATAAAATAAACTGCGACCTTGATCGCAGTTGTTGGTGTTTAGTCTTAATAAAATACACAGCGACCTTGGTCGCAGTTGCTGGTCTTTACTCTTAATTTACAACATGTAACACCCGACTTAAATAAATCTGGATTATAGCCTAAATAATTTTCATTTAACCGGTGTAACAATCATGTTTAAACTTAATCCAAAATTTTTAGAAAATACTAGAAATAAGTGTATATATATATATATATATGCATTGGTATCCTCTTTGGTACATTTTAATACTATGTATTGGTACATATTTAATAATGGTATAATACTTGAGAGTATAAATACCTAATCATAATATCTATACCTAAATACATTATTTTCAAAAATATTTAAATTCTAGTGGTGTGTTGGCAATTGTGAGCAAAAGAGGAGTGAGGTGGGCTTTAGTCACGGTGCCTTGGAAGTTGTGGGATGATGTGTCACACTCTTAGCTTTTTGGGAAGATTATTAATCCCTAAATTGGAAATGAATCAATTCCTAAATAACCAAATTTTTCCCCAAACTCAACTTCTCCTTCTTCTCTTCTTGGCTGAGAACGAGAAACCCCAAAATTCTATCTCTCCCCTTTGATCCAGGATCTCTCTCTCTCTCTCTCTCTCTCTCTCTCTCACTCCCTTCAACCTCCACCTAGCCACGCTAGCAGGGGGGCGACGGCCAGGGCAGCCTCGCGGGCGGCGCTGGAGGGCGCGTGGCGGCCAGGGCGGCCTCGCGGGCGGCGCTGGAGGGTGCGCGGCGGCGCGCGGCGGCGCTGGGAAGCGCGGGCGGCGCCGGGGAGGAGGAGAAGGGGGGTTTCGAGGTGGGTTTCGGAAAAATTCGCGGACTGGATTCAGATTTTTCGAACAAGAATTGAGAGGATCAGAACCTAATTAGAGGTAAGATTCTAAAAGAAATTTTTCTTAATTAGACGATGTTTTGTACCATTGATTTATTAGAAAGTTATTTTGGTTTAGGGTTTGATTCGGCGGCGATATAGATGGAGTTTTTCGCGTAGGCACTCGTCAAGTAAGGTGAGTAGACTAAAAGTTTTAATTAGCTTAAAATTTGAAGTTCATAATGTTGGAATAACAAAGGATTGATGAATAAAAATTGGAAATTAAATTGTATGTAAATTGATAGATATAATGAAAAGAATAAAACGGTTTCATGATGTGGAATTAAGGGAAAAGAAGGAGAAATCGCATTATGCATGATCTAAGAATTATTCCTTCATAGTATGTACATTACCTAGATTAATATTTTTTTAGCATATTGAAGAATTTGGAAAATTTTCATATTGACTAAATAAGTTAAAGTAACACGGTGAAATGTTTAGATTGCATATGATGGAGAACGGCACTAAGCCTTATGTGTTATGTATATGTTATACCGTTATTTTAGCTAGATACTATAGATGCGCAATATCGGACTAGGTTTGGTAGCATGGAATAATAAGGGGGATATATGTCAATACTATGTATGTACTTGATATGTAAATCTTTGGCGTTGGGTGACACTTTCATTATAAAAGCATAAATGGGTACATTAGGAGGTTGATATGTCTATATAAATGTTAACTCCTACAAGTGTATAGTTGCTTACTTTTCGTAGTATATGAAATGTTTATGTGAAAGTGTATGCTATATTGAATGAGTTATATATTGTATTTATTATTTGGAGGAAGGGGCCGAGTAAGAACCGGCAGGAGGGGGAAGACGGTGAAAATTGGCATTATGTATATATGTATATATTATTGGAGGAAGGGCCGAGCGAGAACCGGCAGAAGGGGGAAGACGGTGATAACCCTATTTTTTTTGTACTTATGTATGTTTATATGTTACTTGGAGGAAGGGGCCGAGCGAGAACCGGTAGGAGGGGGAAGACGGTGAAAATCATATTATGTGTATGAATATAATATATATATTATTTGGAGGAAGGGGCCGAGCGGGAGCCGGCAGAAGGGAGAAGACGGTGACAACTATATTTATTCTATTATGTGCTAAAGTATGATAGTGATAAACTTTATTAAATTTTTCATGGTAGTTGAGACATCTAACTTAAACATGGGGTATGTAATAGCACAGTGGAAACCAACTCAATAAACTTCTGGACCAACTTAAACCCAATTGACATATGGAATTAGATTAGTAGATTTTAGATGGTTTACTCACTGAGCTTTCAAGCTCATGTCTTTATTCATGTTGTAAATTCAGGTCTGGACAAGGGTAAGAAGCCAATGTAGGTTCTAAAATCTTATGGATATGGAGTGATCGACCCTCTCATGTCATACTTGTGATTAATATCTACTTCATGTTTTGTTTACTTTTGAAACTGCTTATTGTATCTATATGTGGGAACTTGATGTATGAAAGGGGATTTTGGGTGTTGGGAATGTAAGTATAACTCTATGTGTGGCTATTTGAATATAAACTTGGCAAGTAACTTTAATTTCATGTATGGAAGGACTTGGAAAATGTTATTGTAAGTATGATGTATTGTGAGAAAGGACGTTGTAACTCTTTTGGTGTTTGATGGATGAATGCAAGATTATGTAAGGAGATTCTATTTTAATTATGTTGATAAGTAGGCAAATTGTGCCGAAATATTTTATTGGAAGTGTTGGGTCCATGGTGGACTATTATTGTTGTGGTGTAGTATGGCATAGTCTATATTTTAGGGGAGGTGTTGCCGAAATTTTGAAGAAATATTGAATTATTAATCCGATATTTTAAGGTATAAATTGGGACCGTTACAGTTGGTATCAGAGCAAAGGTTTTAGACTAAGGATAGACAAATTGTAGGGTTGTATGCACATTACATGTTTGTCGGTGGGAGCACTAGGGAGGTTACTATTAGATTATGAAATTTTAAGTGTATGGGTCCCCTGAAATATATGATATTTGCCTGTTCTCCTACGTTCTAATTCGGGTACCCGCATACTCAAATTTGAACGGATCCTACGAGAGGTGCGGGCCTATCGTGTGGATCTCCAGTGGTATGGGACGCTGAGACTGGAGAGTAAGTAAACTATCAGATAAATTAGGGGTAACTCAACTAGAAGGTATTTGAAATTGGTAAAATAATTACAAGCTTTTCAATTGATATATGTGTATAAATATGTGTGATTGATCTATCATATTTTGAGGATTGGGAATGAAAATAAACTAATATGAAACCTTATCCTTTCAGATGGGAGATTCTGGCACGCCCGAGTTGTCATCAGAGGGCTCAGAGATGGAAAGTCAGAGTTGGAGTGCAAATAGTATGGACTGGGACTATGAGTCCGACGAAACGGATCCAAAGACTATCTTTAGTGGAACCAAGGGTAGTACCAATGTGATGGGAGTAGCAAAACACAACAAAGAGAATACCACCAAGGATGCCGAGAGTGTTATAAGGAATATGCCAAGGATCGAGAATCAGGAAGACGCACCTGAGGCTGAGGTGGAGTCCCCAGGGAAGATGTTTTATGGGGGTATTTGGTGGAATTCAAGTTGGATTGAAGATATGGACTTATATGACGATCATGAGTACTGGAGATGCGGGGATGACAGTATAATGGAAGAAAATCCAGAAGAGGATCCAGAGGAAGAAGAGGATCCCGAAGAAGAAGAGGATCCCGAGGAAGAAGACCCCGAAGAAGACCCCGAGGAAGAGGATCCAGAAGAAGATCCAGAAGAAGGAGTTCAAAAGGGGGAAGCCTCAGCCGGGGATAGTATGGACAAAAGCTTTGCTGACTCGAACACCACTCCATGAAGAAGGGGGCTAGGACATAGCATTTTGGGAGGATAAATATTTTGGACTTCCATGTTTAGGATTTTTTTTTTGAGAAGGGTCTTGTATGTTGTAGTCAAATGTGCAGAAAGGACATATCTTAGCTTGTGTGCTTGTACCTTTTGAATGAATATAAACATTGCATGTAAATCTTGTAAACAAATTTTTTTGAAGTTATAATAGTAGTAGCTTTTTGTATATGAAACTTTTGTATCTCAAAGAATTTTGTTGTTAATCAGAATTGTTAAATTTTCTAGGTAGTAATGGATCTAAACTTTCCTCCGCCGAATACAAATTCTGAGGAGAACGCCCCACCCCACAGTACAGTTGGAAGTGTCCATCCTCCGACCCATCAGGAGATTTCGATGGATCGATTCAATACTGATCGGAGAGCCCCAGACCGGATGCCGGATTGGTTGATGCAATTAACCATTGTAAACAATCCACGCAGGGCTCTAGAGCAATTTCAAAAATTGAACCCTCCGCCATACAAAGGAGGAGCAGACCCAATTCAAGCAGAGGAGTGGCTTCGTCAAATTTGTAAAATACTAGATGTGATGGAATGCAGCGAGGATCAAAGGGTATCATTCACTTCTTTTATGTTCCAAGGCGAGGCGGAACATTGGTGGGAAGTGGTTAAAACAGGAGCCAAATCCCTAGGAGAAGAAATTTCTTAGAAATTCTTGGTCAAAAAGTTCAATGAGAAATATATACCCGGAGTAGTGAGGGACAAGCTCGCAATGGAATTCCAAGAATTAAAGCAAAATCTATTGACGGTGAATCAATATGAAATCAAATTTACCCAACTATCAAGATATGCTGGTAAGTTGGTGTCTGAAGAAGAAGACAGGACAAAAAGATTTGTACGAGGTTTGAGGCCAGAAATCAGGAGCCAACTAGTTCCATTTCAACTACAAATCTACAGTCAGACAGTGGAGAAGGCTCTAGAAGTTGAAAGGGACCTGCAAGAAAATCAGGATATAAGAACTAGAGAGTTGCCATCTGCCAAACGCTTCCGATATTTCAGCACACCAAGAAGTGGATCCACCAACTTTAGGTTCGGAGGAGGAACTGGACCTTCGTCAGCATCAACTCCAAGAATGATAGCAGACTCGTGGCCCAGAAATGCAGGATCTTTTCAAAACTCGCCACATGCATCTTATCCGCGTAAAAATTTCGCAGGAGGAACGTGGTGTCCTAGATGCAACAGTAATCACACAGGAAGCTGCCTGGTAAACAAACAGTGTTTTGCCTGCGGCCAAATGGGCCACATGAGGAGGGATTGTCCGACACTCCGAGGACCTACTGGTGCTGTTAGGGGAACGGGCAGGCGGACCGCAGGCATCGCCCCGACAAATGGATCATCAGGAGCTTTTCGGCGGTCTGGCAACACATTTCGACCAACCATGACGCAGGCTTCAGTGCAACAACCCAGGGTTCAAGGAAGGATGAATGCTTTAACCCAACAGGAAGTCCGGGCGTCTAACACAGTGGTGGAAGGTACTATTTGTTTATCTGGAGCAATCGCTCGAGCATTATTTGATTCTGGTGCCACACATTCGTTTATTTCCTCATCTTTTGCCTCAAAATTAATAAGATACCCGAACCCTTGAGCTTTCAACTGGCGGTGTCCACCCGGTAGGCACAACTTTGACTACTGATGTATATTATAAGGGGTGTGAAATTATCATAGGAGAAATGAACACACAGGCGGACTTGATCAAACTAGGAGAGATGGAATATGATATCATCCTAGGAATGGACTGGTTATCAACACACCATGCACATGTAGACTGCCATCAAAAGAAAATAATCTTCAAAATACCAGGGACCTCAGGATATGTGTTCGAAGGGACAAGGAATAAAATCAACATTCCTGTGATCTCAGCCTTAAAAGCCACCAAACTATTACGACATGGATGTCAAGGATTTTTGGCAACAGTATTAGCCAAGGAGAAAGAGGAAGTGAGAATAGAAGACATAACTGTTGTGAGAGAATATCCTGATGTGTTTCCTGAAGAATTGCCAGGCTTACCTCCGGACAGGGAAGTAGAATTCTCCATTGATCTTTTACCTGGAATAGGACCTATATCAAAGGCTCCCTATAGAATGGCACCAGCAGAGATGAAAGAATTAAAGGAACAATTAGAAGAATTATTAGGCCTGGGATTTATTCGGCCAAGTGTATCACCTTGGGGTGCTCCTGTATTATTTGTAAAGAAGAAGGATGGAAGTATGAGACTGTGCATAGATTACAGGGAGTTGAATAAAGTCACTATCAAGAATAGATACCCACTTCCGAGAATAGATGATCTTTTTGATCAGCTTCAAGGTGCAAGTGTATTTTCCAAAATAGATTTAAGATCTGGATACCACCAATTGAAAATTAAATCAGAGGATGTCCCTAAAACAGCCTTTAGAACCAGATATGGACATTATGAATTTCTGGTGATGCCATTTGGACTGACCAATGCTCCAGCAGCATTTATGGATCTGATGAATAGAATCTTTCAGCCATATTTGGATAAATTTGTAGTGGTATTCATTGATGATATATTGATCTATTCAAGAAATCCAGAAGAACATGAAGAGCATTTGAGAATAGTCTTGCAATTATTGAGGGAAAAGCAACTTTATGCAAAATTCAAAAAGTGTGAGTTCTGGCTAGAAAAAGTTGGATTCCTTGGTCATATTATTACTAAAGAAGGAATATCTGTGGATCCAGCAAAGATAGAAGCACTTGAGAATTGGCCCCGACCTACCAATGTCTCCGAAGTACGGAGTTTCTTAGGACTGGCTGGGTATTATCGAAGGTTCGTAGAGGGATTTTCCAGGATTGCGGCACCATTGTCACAATTGACCAAGAAAAATCTCAAATTTCATTGGGGGAAAGTCAGGAGGATAGTTTTCAAGAATTGAAGAATAAGCTAACTTCGGCCCCAATCCTAGCCATGCCCTCTGGGACTGAAGGATATGTTATATACAGTGATGCATCAAAGTCGGGGTTAGGTTGTGTATTAATGCAACATGGTAGAGTAATTGCATATGCCTCCAGGCAACTTAAAAACCATGAGAAGAACTATCCCACCCACGATTTGGAACTGGCTGCAGTTATATTTGCTCTAAAAATTTGGCGACACTATTTATATGGTGTGTCATGTGATATATATACAGACCATAAGAGCCTGAAGTATATATTTACTCAAAAAGAATTGAATATGCGCCAAAGAAGATGGTTGGAACTAATGAAAGATTATGATTTGAATATTCACTATCACCCTGGGAAAGCCAACGTGATAGCAGATGCGCTTAGCCGCAAATCAGAGGGATCTTTAGCTACACTATTAACTCAACAAGCCAATTTGTTAAAGGAGATAGAGAGGATGCAGATTGAGGTTCAACCAAAGGAGATCATCAATAAAGATAGTCAGATGAATCAGGTTAGAGTGGAATTTGATCTTTATGATAAGATCCACCAGGCACAACAAAATGATGAGCAAACAGTTAGGAACTTCGAGAAAGTGTCAAAGGGTGAAACACAATATTTTATCATTGATAAAGGATTACTAAAGAAGGGAAACCGGATATGTGTACCCTCCAACTTCGAGCTCAAGGAACAAATTATGAGGGAAGCCCATTGCACTCCTTACACAGCTCACCCTGGGGCAACTAAAATGTATCAAGATCTGCGAGCAAATTTTTGGTGGGAAGGGATGAAGGATGATATAGCAAGGTTCGTGCAGAAATGTCTAATATGTCAACAAGTTAAAGCGGAACATAAGAAGCCCCCGGGACTGCTAATGCCACTCCAAGTTCCGGAATGGAAATGGAATCATATTACTATGGATTTTGTATCAGGACTTCCCAAGTCTCCTCGTGGACATGATGCTATATGGGTGATAGTTGACCGACTCACTAAGTCCGCACATTTCTTACCCATTCGATTGGATTACTCGATGGATAAGTTAGCACAAATCTATCTTCAAGAGATAATTAGAATTCATGGAGTACCTGAAACCATTGTGTCAGACCGAGACCCTCGGTTCCAGTCCAGATTCTGGATCAATTTAGCTAAAGCTCTGGGAACCAAGCTTCACCTTAGCACAGCAGCACACCCGCAAACTGATGGGCAGTCCGAAAGGACTATTCAAATATTAGAGGATATGCTGAGAGCTTGTATATTAGATTTTGGGGGCAATTTGGAGAAGTACCTATCATTAGTGGAGTTCGCATATAACAACAGCTACCAGTCCACTATAGGAATGCCACCCTTCGAAGCCTTATATGGAAGGAAGTGTCGATGACCCATTTGTTGGGAAGAAGTGGGAGATCGAAGGTTACTGGGACCAGACATGGTCCAAGAAACTACAGAAAAGATCCGGACAATAAGGAAAAGGATGAGGGCAGCACAAAGCAGGCAAAAGCATATGTAGATAAACGCCGGAGGCCCCTGGAATTTACGGAAGGAGACAAGGTTTTCCTGAAGATATCTCCATGAAGGGGGTAGTGCACATTGGCAAGAGAAGTAAATTGGGACCTCGGTATGTTGGACCTTTTGAAGTATTGAAAAGAATTGGACCATTGGCCTACCGGTTAGCCTTACCCCCTGAGATGGGAGAAATGCATAATGTGTTCCATATATCACAGCTAAGGAAATACATACCCGATCCCAATCATGTCCTTAACTATTCGCCACTACAAATTCAAGAAGACCTGTCCTATGCAGTGGAGCCGGTGCAAATTCTTGACCGTAAAGAGAAACAATTGAGAAATAAGGTGATTCGCTTAGTAAAAGTTTTGTGGAGAAGTCAAAAGCTGGAAGAAATTACATGGGAACCGGAAGATGAAATGTAAAGATCTCATCCGCAGCTCTTTCAAGGTACGTTAAGTTTCGGGACGAAACTCTTTTAAGGAGGATAGTATTGTAACACCCGACTTAAATAAATCTGGATTATAGCCTAAATAATTTTCATTTAACCGGTGTAACAATCATGTTTAAACTTAATCCAAAATTTTTAGAAAATACTAGAAATAAGTGTATATATATATATATATATATATATATATATATATATATATATATATATATATATATATATATATATATATATATATATATATATATATATGCATTAGTATCCTCTTTGGTACCTTTTAATACTATGTATTGGTACATATTTAATAATGGTATAATACTTGAGAGTATAAATACCTAATCATAATATCTATACCTAAATACATTATTTTCAAAAATATTTAAATTCTAGTGGTGTGTTGACAAATTGTGAGCAAAAGAGGAGTGAGGTGGGCTTTAGTCAAGGTGCCTTGGAAGTTGTGGGATGATGTGTCACACTCTTAGCTTTTTGGGAAGATTATTAATCCCTAAATTGGAAATGAATCAATTCCTAAATAACCAAATTTTTCCCCAAACTCAACTTCTCCTTCTTCTCTTCTTGGCTGAGAACGAGAAACCCCAAAATTCTATCTCTCCCCTTTGATCCAGGATCTCTCTCTCTCTCTCTCTCTCCCTTCAACCTCCACCTAGCCACGCTAGCAGGGGGCGGCGGCCAGGGCAGCCTCGCGGACGGCGCTGGAGGGCGCGTGGCGGCCAGGGTGGCCTCGCGGGCGGCGCTGGAGGGCGCGCGGCGGCGCTAGGAAGCGCGGGCGGCGCCTGGGAGGAGGAGAAGGGGGTTTCGAGGTGGGTTTCGGAAAAATTCGCGGACTGGATTCAGATTTTTCGAACAAGAATTGAGAGGATCAGAACCTAATTAGAGGTAAGATTCTAAAAGAAAATTTTTCTTAATTAGACGATGTTTTGTACCATTGATTTATTAGAAAGTTATTTTGGTTTAGGGTTTGATTCGGCGGCGATATAGACGGAGTTTTTCGCGTAGGCACTCGTCAAGTAAGGTGAGTAGACTAAAAGTTTTAATTAGCTTAAAATTTGAAGTTCATAATGTTGGAATAACAAAGGATTGATGAATAAAAATTGGAAATTAAATTGTATGTAAATTGATAGATATAATGAAAAGAATAAAACGGTTTCATGATGTGGAATTAAGGAAAAGAAGGAGAAATCGCATTATGCATGATCTAGGAATTATTCCTTCATAGTATGTACATTACCTAGATTAATATTTTTTTTGCATATTGAAGAATTTGGGAAATTTTCATATTGACTAAGTAAGTTAAAGTAACACGGTGAAATGTTTAGATTGCATATGATGGAGAACGGCACTAAGCCTTATGTGTTATGTATATGTTATACCATTATTTTAGCTAGATACTATAGATGCGCAATATCGGACTAGGTTTGGTAGCATGGAATAATAAGGGGGATCTATGTCAATACTATGTATGTACTTGATATGTAAATCTTTGGCGTTGGGTGACACTTTCATTATAAAAGCATAAATGGGTACATTAGGAGGTTGATATGTCTATATAAATGTTAACTCCTACAAGTGTATAGTTGCTTACTTTTCGTAGTATATGAAATGTTTATGTGAAAGTGTATGCTATATTGAATGAGTTATATATTGTATTTATTATTTGGAGGAAGGGGCCGAGTAAGAACCGGCAGGAGGGGGAAGACGGTGAAAATTGGCATTATGTATATATGTATATATTATTGGAGGAAGGGGCCGAGCGAGAACCGGCAGAAGGGGGAAGACGGTGATAACCCTATTTTTTTTGTACTTATGTATGTTTATATGTTACTTGGAGGAAGGGGCCGAGCGAGAACCGGTAGGAGGGGGAAGACGGTGAAAATCATATTAGGTGTATGAATATAATATATATATTATTTGGAGGAAGGGGCCGAGCGGGAGCCGGCAGAAGGGGAAGACGGTGACAACTATATTTATTCTATTATGTGCTAAAGTATGATAGTGATAAACTTTATTAAATTTTTCATGGTAGTTGAGACATCTAACTTAAACATGGGGGTATGTAATAGCACAGTAGAAACCAACTCAATAAACTTCTGGACCAACTTAAACCCAATTGACATATGGAATTAGATTAGTAGATTTTAGATGGTTTACTCACTGAGCTTTCAAGCCATGTCTTTATTCATGTTGTAAATTTCAGGTCTGGACAAGGGTAAGAAGCCAATGTAGGTTCTAAAATCTTATGGATATGGAGTGATCGACCCCTCATGTCATACTTGTGATTAATATCTACTTCATGTTTTGTTTACTTTTGAAACTGCTTATTGTATCTATATGTGGGAACTTGATGTATGAAAGGGGATTTTGGGTGTTGGGAATGTAAGTATAACTCTATGTGTGGCTATTTGAATATAAACTTGGCAAGTAACTTTAATTTCATGTATGGAAGGACTTGGAAAATGTTATTGTAAGTATGATGTATTGTGAGAAAGGACGTTGTAACTCTTTTGGTGTTTGATGGATGAATGTAAGATTATGTAAGGAGATTCTATTTTAATTATGTTGATAAGTAGGCAAATTGTGCCGAAATGTTTTATTGGAAGTGTTGGGTCCATGGTGGACTATTATTGTTGTGGTGTAGTATGGCATAGTCTATATTTTAGGGGAGGTGCTGCCGAAATTTTGAAGAAATATTGAATTATTAATCCGATATTTTAAGGTATAAATTGGGACCGTTACACAACATCACTGCGACCTTGGTCGCAGTTGGTGGTCTTTATAAATAATCAACAACAACACTGCGACATTGGTCGCAGTTGATGGCCGCAGTCTTAAAAAAATAATCTGCAATCTTGGTCGCTATTGCTGGTCTTTAGTCTTAATCAACAATAACACTGCGACGAGGTAAACAACAACACTGCGACGAGGTGACACGTCACCGCAGCAGTTGCTTAGTCGCAGTCTTTGGTCACAGTGTCGACCCTGGTCGCAGTAGTTACTGTTTGCAATGTATCTTATGCGACCTTGGTCGCAGTGTCATCTATGGTCATAGTTGCTTAGTTTGCAATGCATGGCTGCGACCAAGTTCGTAGTTTATTAAAAAAAACAAATATGCTTTTTATTTATGTCCAGGCATTTATCTCCAGGCATGTGCAAATGATTCAAAAACGATCTCTTATACAATAAGATTGAGTGTTACAATATAGCAGTACAAAGAAGACTAAACATCAAAAAGATCCCTTGTTGACTAAAAGCAGTGGTGTTATTGAGGTCTTTTATTTATGTCCAGACATTTATCTTCAGGCATGTGAAAATGATACAAACGCTTTGTTATACAATAAGATTGAGTGTTACAATATAGCAGTACAAAGAAGACTAAACATCAAAGTAGCCAAGAAGACTAAACATCAAAAGAGCCCTTGTTGACTAAGAGCAATCTTCTTCTTGAGGTCTGGTGGCAGCAGAATCCTCCGATTCCACCTAACCCTCCAAAGTGCCGGGATACGATCTTTCGTTGATGAACATCTCTTCACCAGAAGGTTATCCAGTGAGCATGGAGTTTCCTCGATGTCACTTCTGGGGTAAGAGAGGAGGTTTTTAGACCTCACAGGGAATGCTACCCACCACTATATCCACCACATCCCCCGCCGCCATACCCACTCTGACCATCAATTATCAGAAAGCTTGACTGGTGCATCAAGTCAGAGCAGATCTCGGTGAGGCTTAAGTCCTCGTCAGGGATCATGACTTCTTCCCTTGTGAACGACGAGGACCATGACTTCTTCCCTTGTGGACGATGAGGTCTATGACTTCTTCCCTTGTGGACGAACATCAATCAAGTTCGTCCATAGGGTCATCTTCATCCATGGAGGCAGGCCCCTGTTAGAGACTCTGAAGAAGGCAGAAATTCTCAGAGCAATTGCTCTCGAAAGAAAACAGTCTAATTATGGGCTGTTAAAGGGAGAGGGTGAGCCCTATTTATAGGCAGCCCATAATAACCATAATTAATGGTTTATTAATTAGAATCATCGGCATTAATGGTCTCCAACCGCCAGCGGCGGTTTGGCATTAAAAGACATTAACGCCTAAACCCAATGAAGAGCCGACGCGTGGACAACTGCTTCGGGAAACAACGAATGGTGCGGGGTTCGTCAAAGTAGACTTGGCGTTAAAAGATCTCATAAAATCTTTATGACAGGTCGCGTCTCACGGAGTTACTCCAAGTCGCATCAGACAACAGACAACTTTTCATTTTTCATTTAGATTCAAAAAATGACTTAATCCAAAAAATAACACTTAATAAAACAACACTTACTTAACGTACTGCGACCAAAGTCGCAATCCATGTAATGCAACCCTAGATTGCAGTTGCTGGCCATCTTTATCAATAACAACACTGCGACCTTAGTCGCATTTAACCATGTACACTGCGACCAAAAGACTTTGACTAAGGTCGCAGTTTAAATGTACAATGCGACCAAAGACTCTGACTACATTATATACAAAAAATTAATTACTTAACGTACTGCGACCAAAGTCGCAGTCCATGTAATGCAACCCTAGATTGCAATTTCTGGCCATCTTTATCAATAACAACACTGCGACCTTGGTCGCATTTAACCATGTACACTGCGACCAAAAGACTTTGACTAAGGTCGCAGTTTAAATGTATAATGCGACCAAAGACTCTGACTACATTATATACAAAAAAATTAAACTATAAAGTAGAATTTTATCGCAGGCTGAAAAAATTGATCTGAAAAGAGCGGCAAAAATAAAAGGGGAGAAAAATAATAATAAACAATAAGGAAAAGTTATCATAAGGGGTATTTGGTAATTTAACTTCTACCTAAAAGCGGGCCGCAAGTCAGTGAGGTGATAAATTGAGCCACGTCACCGCAGGCTGAGAGAGTACTCTCAGCCCGCGGGCTGATATACATTTTTCTCATATATATATTATATATATCTGAAAGAGACTACAACTCATATTGAAACAACTGCGACCCTATATCGTCAGTATGTAAGAAAAAAAAATAAGTTTCATATACTGAGACCAACGTCGCATTCGTCTACAAGGAAAGGTCCCAAAAAAAAAATTTAAAGTCGCACAAATCTGAAAATATAATTTTATCAACTGCGACCGAGGTCGCATGCAGTGTATGCACATCACTTTTTCGAAAATACTGCGACATAGTAAAAATAGAAGGAAATAAAAAAAACTTGAAAAAAATAGGACCTTTATCGTCGTGTTACAAAATTTATAAATTTAAAAATTTATTCGTCATCTAAAGTTTCAAAATCTCTTTCTTAATTGCGACCATGGTCCCAAGATTTAAAAAAAATAAAAAAACTTAAACGGAAATAAATCTGAAAAAAATTAAAACTATTAAAATACACAAACCCTAAATTTTTTTGAAAATATCATTTTTTATAGTACCTTTTTCGACGGATGATTTCTTAGGCACCATCAGTTGCAAATATATATTTAAAAAATGGATCAAATTTGTGAAACAAAAGAACTAATTGGATCAGAATGATCGGGTGAAATTTTAGAGCTGTAAATTTTTTGAAAGGCAACTTTTTTTACATAAGGTAAAAAGTTGTGAGGGATGGTATTTTCGGAAAATACAATGTTGAGGTGACTGACATTAAATTGGGCAGGATTTTCAGGTTTTTGTCCGCCAAAATTTATAACAGATATGTGGCGGTGATGTTGCCATGTCTGCCGGCTGAGAGAACTCTCTCAGCCTGTCGGCTGAGGTACAGTAACCCATATATATATATATATATATATATATATATATATATATATTATATATATATATATATATATATATATATATATATATATATATAATATGAGAAAATGTATATCAGCCTGCGGCTGAGAGAACTCTCTCAGCCTGCGGTGACGTGGCTCAATTTTGTCACCCCACTAACTTGCGGCCCGCTTATAGGAAGAAGTTAAATTACCAAATACCCCTTATGAAAAGCTACTCTTTCGGTAACTTTCGTTATTGTTTATTATTATTTGCCCAAAAGGCAATTTTTGGAGCGCACGTTGTCAGACTTAGATTATTGTTTATTATTATTTTTTCCCCTTTTTTTTGCCGCTCTTTATAGGATTTAGGTTATTGTTTATAAATTTTACAGTGCAAATGTAAACAATGAACGACATTGCGACCAAGGTCGCATAAGTTTACAGTGCAAACATAGATATCTGCGACCATGGTCTACACTGCGACCAAGGTCGCAATCATCTACAGTGCAAACATAAACAACTGCGACCAGGGTCAATAATGCGACCAAGGTCGCATAAGTATACAATACAAACATAAACAACTGCGACCAGGGTCGACACTGCGACCATGGTCGCATAAGTATACAGTGCAAATATAAACAACTGCAACCACGGTCGACACTGTGACCAAGGTCGCATAAGACTACAGTGAAAACATAATCAACTGCGACCCGGGAATTAAAAAAATGACAATAAATACACTGCGACCATGGTCGCAGGACACTACAACGCATATTGAGACAACTGCGACCCATGTCACAGTATGTAATAAAAAAAAAAGGACCTTTCATATACTGCGACCAACGTCGCATTCGTATAAAATAAAAGACCAAAAAAAAATTAAAACTCTACGATCTAAGTCGAACAGATCTGCAACTATAATTTTAACTACTGCGAACGAGTTCGACAAATAGTGTATGAAAAAAAATTTGGCTTAAAAAAATATTAGCAAGGTCGCATACATATACATCGCTTTTTCAAAAATACTGCGACCATGATAAAAATAAAAGGAAATATTTTTACATTAGGTAAAAAGTTGTGAGTGAGGGTATTTTCGGAAAATACAATGTTGAGGTGACTGACATTAAATTAGACGGGATTGTTCAGGTTTTTGTCCGCCAAAATTTATGACAGATTTGTGGATCTGATGTTGCCACGTCCCGCCGGCTGAGAGAGTTCTCTCAGCCGCAGGCTGAGGTACAGTAACCCCTATATATATATATATATATATATATATATATATATATATATATATATATTATATATATATATATATATATATATATATATATATATATATATATTAGAGAAATGTAAATCAGCTGACACAGGAGGCAACTCCCTCCTATGTCGCACTCAAAAATCAATTTCCCGAGCAAATTTTCAAGATCCGACCGCACATTATCATCTTCATATTCTAAGATATACATATATAAAAAATCAAGTGATTTGAAGTTTGTTTACTCCATTTTCTTTG
This sequence comes from Agave tequilana, assembly GCA_038442645.1. NCBI lineage: Eukaryota > Viridiplantae > Streptophyta > Magnoliopsida > Asparagales > Asparagaceae > Agave > Agave tequilana. Next base: position 8,798 of record JAVJIF010029638.1, on the reverse strand, counting down.
GGTTCAAACATTAACAGTTTTTTAACAATAGAACAAAATATAACGATTAGATCAATGAGTAAACGTATTTCAAATCACTTTATTTTTTATATGTGTATATTTTAGAATATGAATATGATAATGTGCGGTCGGATCTTGAAAATTCACTTGAAAAATATGATTTTTGAGTGCGACATAGGAGGGAGTTGCCTCCTGTGTCAGCTGATTTACATTTCTATATATATATATATATATATATATATATATATATGAGTTGATCCCCTAAGAACGGTTCTCACGAATTCATGTGAGAACTTTCACGTGGGCCGTCGGATCTGATAGAGATCTAGTTTTATTTGATTTGATCTATCAGATCCGACGACCCACGTGAAAGTTCTCACAGAAATCCGTGAGAACCGTTCTTAGAGGATCAGCTCCCTATATATATATATATATAGGTGGGAGAAATTTTTTCTGATCGGATTCTTCTCGTGATTCATCACGACTCCATTCATCTGACCCACCCTGAAATGGGGCACATATAAGTTATTCCCTTATTCATCCTGTGCGCACAGTCGCACAAGTAGAAGCGGGGCGGGCCGACGCGGTAGAGCCATCCCTGCCCGACGCGCTGCATCTGCGAAAGCAATCTGGCGATTCCTTGCCGTGAATTCCAATTCCATTCCCATTTGTTTGACTTTTCTACTCCCCTAATAATCGTGGGCCCACCCACCGCCACGCGAACTTCGCCTTTTTTGGGAACAAGCAAGCAATTCTTCCGTCTTTGGGGAGAGGGTTGTTAAACGCACTCCCCATTTTTTTTTTTTCAGGTGTATGCGCACCGCCGCTCAGAGTTTTTGTTCTTTTCCCTTTTTTTTGTTTTTTTTTTTTTTTTTTTATTTTAAGGGAATTGGTCAAGCTACAAGCCACTAGATAAACAGCTTGTTATACTTACACGTCACATAATATAAGCATATTGTGTGTTGGCTAATATTTTATTTGATAACACAAAATGCAAGCTTGAGTTTTTCTTTTTAGTTGTTATTGATTCGATTAGATGTGATAATTTGGATAATTTTATAATTGTTGTACCAGACTTTTTCTATTATGTGGGTTTTTTTGACTAACTTTTAAGTTAACTAACTTTTAGATAGAGAGAATGTCGTGGGGTGTAAACAGGTCGGATGGGTTTTGAACTACTCCTGTATTTGAACATGATAAATTGAATGTAGCTTAGCAAAACAAAACCGTATTTCGAGAATTAAAATTAACCCTATACATCCTATTGTATGTTTTACTTAAAAGTTATGCTTTTGTTTCCAAGACGATAAAGTCCATAATGTCATAGTTATTTTTCTTTTAATGATGAACTCATTCCATGAGTTTTCTAATAAAAGAAGAGAAAACCACATATTTGTATTTTTGATATTATTAATGTAATTAATAACATTTTTACATACAATGTATTTGATACTATTAAGAAAAAGTGTCACTTAGATTGTATTGTGTAATTACATGACGGGCGTAAAATTTAATTTAACTTTTATACGTCCAATTAAATTTTATCTTATATTCAAACCAAAAGAAAAAAAAGAAAGAAAAAAAAAGTTATAAACTTTATCCAATTTGATCAAACTTGGACTTGATTGAATTTATCTTGATTCCGTTCCAAATATAATTTTAAGGTATCACTTCTCAGAGAATCGAATCCAAACATCCAAGAATTTGGGATCCAAGCCCACTTGTAGCACCCAAACTGGAGTGGACTTACCAAAAAAAGCAGCGTGACTTTATCACGCGGCCCTTAATAGCATCACAACGAACGGTGAAAGGACAAATCTCAAATCCAACAGAATCGTCACTGGCCATTAACAAATTCTCGTACCCCAAACCGTATTAGAGACAGACAAAAAAGGGACGAGTCCGTACCCTAGAGAGGGAAAAAAAAACTTAAGAAAAAAATGGGAATTTTGGAAGAGGGAGGAGGTGGGCTTTGTTAATCTCAGAGGTATGGTTTATTTCCATTGTTATCTTGTTGTATTTCTCCTTCAATTGTGTAGATTGTCATTGGCCAGATCTGTATTTTTTGTATTTTTTTTCACTTAAAAAATGGGAAAAAAATTAAGCCCTTTACTCATTGATTTCTTTGACAATTCCCACTTGATCTTACGCTATATCAAGGAGGGATTTTGACGTTGTTTCTGTGTCAATGGGCTGATAATAGAGATGGGTTTGTTTTAAAAGAGAGATTTTGATGTGGTTTTTCATTGATTTTGGCTTCAAGCTAAGAGTTTTTATGTGATTGTGTTTCAATGGAGATTTTTTATGTGAACATTCGCTCTTTTAATTTCTTGTAGGTTTTGCTGGCCTTCTTCTGTGAGCGGTGGTGCTGGCAAGTTTTTTTCTTTTTTCTTTTTTCTTTTTTCTTTTTTTGGTAATTGAGGATTCATCTTGTGGAGGTCTTTATTAAAAGTCTTCTCTTTTTCAGGAATTCTGTTGGCTTTGAGCATTCAAAACAATTGTTGTTTATTGTTTAAAAACGACATGATGTGGCAAAGGTTGTTGTTGAGGGCTCTGAAGTGGTTCTGACATTTGGATCCATGTTCTTCTTTCATTACTGAGGGTTCATTTTGGATGCAATAGTTGCTTCAATTTGCTCTGTTAGTGACTGAAACCTTTTTTTTCCCCGTGAGTTTGGAGCAATGGAAGAAGAGAGTAGTTCTTGGGTGAGGAGGACAAACTTCTCGCACACTGTTTGTCATCGATTAGATTCTTCTAGAATGCCCATATTTCCTCTCTCTGTCAAAATCGATCAATGTCTAGATTTTCAGCTTAACAGTTCAAATCCAGATTCTTCTAAGTTGGGACCAAAGGCAAAGAGCCCACGTATTCGCTCGTCTAGTATGCCGTCAGTCCCGGCACCATCCAAACCGAATTTTAATCAAGGATTGAAATCAAGAAGTTTAACTTCAGAGTCTTTGGGCTGTTCTTTTGCTGCTGGACAATATCCTTTGTTGAAGCCTAAGGTCGTTAAGCTGAAAGGCTTGGATTCTGGCTCAGTTTCTGGGACTTCTGTTAGAGCTCAATTTGATCAAGATTCTCGCAAATCTAGACTGTTTGTTAATCGGCAAGAGCGAAATTCTAGACCAAAGCAGAGGTCAGCGTCCCCAATTCCAACTACAACTACTCCAGATACCTTTAGGGAAGCTAAGGCTAGTGGGAGGCGCTTCTTAACGCCACCTCCTAGCAGGCAAGGATCAGAGAAGAATGTCTTTGGCAGATTGCTCTCTCGGAAACCCCAGGAACTCCCTGATCGCTGCGTCCTTCCTTCCCCATCTCCTTCACAAGAAAGTCCTCTTCAACATTTGTCTTCGATGAAAGTGTTTGATAAGGTAAAGAGTCGAAAGGAGAACTCGTGGACGAGATATTTTGACCATGGAGCTGCGAGAATTACTGCTGTGGAGGCCACAGAGGACTGTATGGTTGATCTTTCAAAGTTGTACCTCGGGCTTAGGTTTGCCTCTGGAGCTCATAGTCGGTTATATCATGGAGTGTATAAAGAGCAACCTGTTGCAGTGAAAATTATTAGACAACCTGATGATGACGAAAACGGAAAAATGGCTGCTCAATTGGAGAAGCAGTTTAACCGAGAAGTCACTCTTCTATCTCATCTGTATCATCGAAATGTGATAAAGGTACTCTTACTTCTTATATTATATTTTTGAATGTTATCATTCTTTTCATTTATTCTGGTTTAGGTTGCCTTGACCTTGAGTATTTTATTGTGATATACTAATGATCTGATTTCAAGTTATCATTATTAGTATTTTTACCATGTATATCTTAGCAAATTGTTACTGTTTATTTTTCTAATTCTTAATGTTCATGATTTTCAGGGAAAAGATAAACTTTTGAGTTTGGTTTTCTTATGAATTCTTATTTTGTATAGGATTAACATTATGTTGCTGCAACCTAATGGATTAACTGAAAGGCTAACCTCAGATTTTTTTTTGTATTCGTGCATACGTATATAACAAGGTATTAGATACTTTTATATTTATATTTTTGTAGATTACTTTAAATGTATTTTCAAATAGCCAAACCATCAATTCATTTTGTTGACTTAGCAATGTGTATTGAATGCTGGATTATGATCTTCTTTCAAGATGTTCTGCACGTAATCCTTATTCTTCTTAGTTTACAGAAGCAATGGAGGATATTAAAGAAGAATCTTCTTTAATAGTTTTAGTTGATATTGATGATAAATGAAGATGTTATGACTAGGAAGTACAACTCGGACAATCCTTTTACATTTGTGGATTGCACAAATGCTGATTTAGGTTCTGCATTATGGGTGATTAATAATTGAATTTCCGTAGTATTTTTATCATTTAACTGATTACTTAATTGTATAGGTTTTAATCAGTTGTAATGAAGTGTGGATTCACTTCTTTAATGATTCACCATCTTTTGGTTATATTCCTTCATTACTAATATTCCACTTCAACCAAATTGAAATGGTCTTGGTTCATATCAATCTCACTTGTTGACTAGCGGAGTATTTACTTTTCTAAATGTGATGATATCTTAAAACATTACCATTCTTTCTTCTTATTGTATTCTCTGGGTGTGATACAGCTCGCAGCGGCATGTAAGAATCCACCTATCTTTTGCATTATCACCGAATATCTTTCTGGCGGTTCTCTAAGAGTGTTTCTGCACAAACTTGATCATAAAACTCTTACTCTAGAGAAACTGATCTCCCTTGCTTTAGATATTGCTCGGGGAATGGAATATATTCATTCACAAGGTGTCATTCACCGTGACTTGAAACCTGAAATATTCTCTTCGATCAAGACTTTTGTGTAAAAATTGCTGATTTTGGAATAGCTTGTGAGGAGGCATATTGTGATGCATTGGCACAGGATACTGGAACTTTTCGTTGGATGGCACCTGAAATGATTAAACGCAAGCATTATGGACGGAAAGTTGATGTGTACAGTTTTGGATTAGTTTTATGGAGATGGTAACAGGAAGAATACCTTATGAGGAGATGTCTCCCATTCAAGCAGCATTTGCAGTGGTTAACAAGGTACAACTCCTATTTATCTTTATTTCTTTTCTTTATGTTTGCGAGATCATCAAATTTTGTCCAATTTTGTTCTCTTTAGTCTAGAAGCTTACCCCCAACACACCCAAAAAAGAAAGAAAAACAAAGAACAGAGTGAAAAAGGTTCACAAGTCCGCGTACTGAATTATAAGATTTCCTAAAACCATTTATCAGGGAATGCTCTGATGTTTTTGATGATACAACTGACTTATAGATCTTAACATTCCAGGTGGAGCTTCCCTGCTATAATTGAATTATTCATCTCAGTGCATTTTCTTGCATAATTGAAGCAGTTATCTTTAGGCAATAAAGCCTCGGGTTAGCGAAATTCCATAGTACCACAATTGCTACAGTAAACTCACTTTTCTCCATTGTTTGCCTGAATAAAGTGCAGATACATATTAGGTCTTGGGTTCAGGTTTCATTAATTCATTAATTCTTTTTCTTTTTTTTTGCCCCCTTGTAACAAGAATTCTTTTGTGATTTGTTCAATTCCTTTGGTTTCTTCTGATGCCGACAGGACAATTGTTGGCTACATGGCATATATATGGCACAACTAGAATCTGGAGTCTTATTTAGTATTTACCTGCTAATTTATGACTCCTTTAAATGAAAAGAAAAAAAAATTGGTCGCCCTGGATGCATAAATAATGGTTTCTCGAGATGCTGTAAGCAAGTTCCTCACGATTATGTTGAAAACTTGAAACTTGAAATATTGAAAAGAACTAGGCAGACATAACTTATGTTTTTTCTTATACTAATTTTTTTTTTAATTGAAGCTGTTTTCAATAAACTTGGTACAATCTCATGAAAGAGATCATTGTTTCAGAATTTGAGGCCAGTAATCCCTGTTGATTGCCCGCCAGCCTTGGGGGCGCTAATAGAGCAATGTTGGGCATTGCATCCGGAAAAGAGACCGGAGTTTTGGCAAATTGTGAAGGTACTAGATCAGTTTGAGTCAGCCATTGCTCGAGATGGCACACTCAACTCCGTTCAAAGCTTAACCTGCCAGAATCACAAGAAGCGGTTATTCAATTGGATTCAGAAGCTTAAACCTTCACATGCCAAGGCACTCTGATGTCCAAACTGTTGTAAACTTCTTCCTCTTAGCTTTAGATTTTGATTGTTACTATATGTATATCGTCTGTTAAATTTAGAATCTCACAAGAAATCATTCGTTCTCTCTCCCTCGTCTTTCTCATTTTGCCGTGCTTCTGTAGTTTGAGTAGGTGGACACTTGGCAGTATATACTTTTTGATATTGTATTGGTTTTAACAGTCAAGAACTCTCATATATGTATGCTACATTTTCTCAAGTTCCCACATCATTTTTAAGTTTGGGTGATTTGTCTTGTCATCAATATGAATTGTTTTAGATATTAAGTGATTGAATTTAGTGGGAACCTATTGTATTCATGTATCCAATATTTATTTGCATTTGTACACAATTGATTGCTTTACTTATCGATAATCGTCAATTCTGTTTGCAACACAAAGGAATGCGTTTTTATTAGGAATTTTAAACTAATGATTGGAAATGATGTCAGTGATTACTTGTTTTTGAGTTGTGTCATCCTCATGGACAGTTAAGCTTGCCTGTTGATATCATTATTTATAAATTACATGTAACAGGCATGCTTGTCGATCATTATGAGATTCTCTTCTTTCTCTCTGACATTTTGTTATCTAAGTATCCATAAAAAGCAAGGCTTGAGATAGTTGAGGTTGAAGAGAGATGACGAGAGGGATTTGCTATTTCTACACGCTATCAATCTACACACTTCTCTACACAAGACTGGTCAAGTAGACTCCTTCGAACGAGGTTAATTATGTTTTTCGATGCTAGGGACGCACATGTATTGCGTTTGTGTAGAAAGTGTGTAGGTTGAAAGCATGCATGTTTCAGTAGCGACAACACTGACTGTGATCAGTTGATAGAACTTGGGAGAGAACGAAAGAGAAACCTGTGATGTGTTGTTGAGCACCAAAATGCATTTCTGAATAATATGTCGAATAGACCATGATGGTGAAGAAGAAGGTATGGTGATTCCTCTAACAATTGCCTGAACATTACCAAAGATGTAAGTTGTGGAATAAAAGAACTAGGTTAGGTATCTTTATGCCCTGAGCAATAAATCATAACCATCTATTTTGTCGAGGTTCACTTATTTTATTGAGGTTGAATCTCAACCAATAAATCAATCAACTTGATCAAATAGAGGAAGGAAAAAAATAATATGTAGTTACAATGATATAATAATATATAAATTAATTAATAAATAATAATAGAGGAAGAAAAAAATTAAAATAAAATAAAATAAAATGAAGCAAGGCCCCTATCTTACAAAAGAAAACAAAATAAATGAAATGATAAAAGCCCATTGCCCTCTTCCTTTCTTACTTAAAAAGTGCAAGTATTACACCTTTACCTGTAAATTTAGCTTAAACACCTTCAAGTATAACAACCAGTCTATCAACTATATCACCCTTGAACTCCTTGAACAAGGAGCTGTAACCTTTAAACCATGGCTAACTTCACCTCTACCCCTATCAACTGTTTACAGTGTTGCCATCCAAATCCTACGTCACGCAGTCTCAGTTCATTTACACTGATTTTGAGTGAACAACTTGGACCTGACTATCCTGTGGATGAGCTTGCTCAGCCTCCGAGCACCTGGCCCTGGCTGAAGCCTGTCCGAATCCTGACCTCAGTGCACATCCGATCCTCGCCGCACCAGCCACCGGGCACGAAGCTCCCGTTCATTCTGCCCAGGAGATCACTGTCAATCTTGTCGAGCACTGGGTCGTTGCGGTTGAACTTGCGCGCAAATGGCGCGTTGCTGCCGACCATTTTCGAGGCGTCTTCGACGGAGAGCGTGTGGGGTGTTGCTTCGGAGGAACATCCCAGGAGATGTAGTGGAGATCATGGTTGACAACGGTGCGGGCGAACTCGGGGAGTTGCAGACGACTGTTTGGAAGTAGCCTTCGGGGTTGAGATGAGTTGGTGTAGTACATGAGGAGTGTTCTTGGGAGGTTGTCCCACCCCCAGATGCAGTACTCCACAAAGTCTCGGGAGAGCATCATCCACGCAGAGCCTGCAAGCGAAATAATGTCACATTCCAAGTGAATAGTTCGTGAGTTGAATTCGATCTGATAAAATATAACAGTTTCTATGAACTTAAAAGCTAATGGTAAATAGTATTTTTGAGAGAGAGAGTGTGATAACCTCTGCTGGTATGTTGGGAAATTTTGTAGAGGATTTCATTACCAGGATCAAAAAAAATTCTACAGCTATGTTGTTGTTAGTTTGAATATGCTATTTCGTTAACAGGATCAAAGCAATTGGATGGATATGCTAGCTCACAGCTATGTTGTTGCAGGGGCTGCTTGTTTCGTCGTAAAAAATCACTTACAACTCAATTATAATTACGGAATTTGTTAGGATCGTAATTCGTAAAAGACTTACGCAACTCAACTACCACTCACTTGCAACTCAATTATCACTCACTTACAGTTAACTTGTAGTTAATTTTGTTGTCATGTAAATTTATATTATTTTTTATGTTATTATTAATTTTTTAATATTTAACATTTTTAGTATTTATTTGTAATATTAAAACTTTTTTAAATCACTAAATAGTTAATTTTGTGGTCAACTTTTTCCACTTACGACTTAAACATTACGACAACCAAACACCGTAAAACACAAT